>VWZO01000491.1:149731-242725 GCA_013396975.1 Bucco capensis | reverse complement strand
TGATTCTGTGAATGCCTCCTCCTCAAAACATGGCTCTGCAACACTGCCAACACCCGACCTCATACCATAATGAACCAACATCAAACACCTCTCACTGCAGGGCAGAGTGACTGGTGCTTCCCACAGAAAACAGAAGCCTCTGCTTTCCTCCCCAGAGGGCAGACCTTCCTCTCCTGCACCCACCCTTCCCACTACGTTCATGACACCTTCAGCTACCCCTTCCCCACCATGGGCTGATTCATGCAGCGTGCAGGAAGACAGTGTTCCTGGGGCCGTCATGCACAGATGCAGTGACTGCTCTTACCAGAATTGTCCAAGGGAGCAAATTCACCATGTGGGAGCTATATAAGAGGAAAAGAGAAGGCTTGTGATATCGTCAAGGAGAGTTTTAGATGCTCTTGGTAATGGACCACACTTCTCTGGAGAGGGAAAGGGGCCACAGTTTTGGTGCATCCTGCACATGCAGCTATTGCAGGCAGTCACTGCACATTTCCTTTCTTAAGAGAGTTTCTCTGTGTTGGACAATGCCCTCCCACACTTTTTGCTCCTGATTCCCCACAAGCAGATATCCACAGGTGTCCTTTATGCTTTCTCTTGCTGCAATACCATGGGTGAGTTTCTCCCACAAAGAGTACGTCTAGGAAAGCCTTTTATCAATAGAAAATAAACCAATCTCCAGCCTACAAAGTGTCAAGTAAAGGCATATGTCCTTGATTTGCAGTAGACCAAAGCATTAATTTGCTGTTGCTAATTATTTAATGCAACATTTTGTCCTTAACTGCCTATGAAGAGTAATAGCCAGTAACTACAACTTAAAAGGGCAACTTTGGGAACAGAAAAAATGTTCTTTATGAAGCATTTCCTGTGTTCTTCTGAGTGCCTTATCTGACCAGCATCTTTCACTTTTATTTACATTTTATCTTCTTTAAGAACACTTGTGGTATGGTCTGAGTCATCAATAAGGGCACAACATGAAAGGAAGGATGAAAAATAAGCTGTCTTAAGAGCACTACTCTGCAGGAAACTTATTAGCATTTATTGTGCTGTATCAGGTTACCGGAGTTGAATGGAAAGAACAGAGCTTTATTTAAGTGGCACAAAACACAACTCTCTGGAAGTCACATTCAGTATTTTGAAAGTACATGATGGAAAAGAGCATAAGAGAAACCTCTTCATTTTTGCAGAAGTCAATAACAGGTACAAATTGAAAAGGGGGGGTGTTAATGCTCATGAGAGCCTTAAGAAACAGCTTTTGGATAAGGGAAATGCCATGGAATTAGGGAAGAAGGTGTAATTTACAGTGGGAGAAATCCCAGGGCTATCACGTTCATAACCTACTTGCACAAGGCCTGCATCTTGTCATTCCCCCACCCCAGCTCCTCCCCCTCAAATAAGCAAAAGAGACATACTTAAGTAACAGCTCAGTAGATTTCCAAAACTGATTCCTGCATCTGGAAGACTTCTGAGCTTTTTCAATGGCCAAGTCACAAACCTCACTCCCACATTAGCAGAATCTGATTGCTACTGATGTAGACTGTAGGAAAACTTTTGAAGCCTCTCCTCAGGAGTAAAGCAGGATATACATTTACAGATGACATGCATGTGCTGCCATAAGCAAGGCACATAATTAGAAATGAGGCTAGATTTACAGTTTTGAGCTCTCCTTCACTTGGATAATGATAAAGCATGCATGACTGACATTTCCCTCTGAGAAAGCAAGAATATATGTGGAGAGAGGACTTCACCTTGCTGTAGGAGAAGATCTTATTCCTCCCTGACTTTGTTCTCTCAAAGCAGAAGGTCATGATCTGAACTTCCATTATGGCTGTTCAAAAATGCATCAAAGGTTCGAGGGATAAAAGAATGTTATTTTCCAAAACCGCTGGGACACTTCCTGTCAGTTCACATAATTGAGTATTACAGTATTTAAATTACAAATTGAAGATTATTTTTACAGGTGTCATTTTAAATATAATATGAAATTTCTTGACATTACCTCAGCCGTGCTACACAACCCAGCTGCGCTCGGACTTGCATGTGTGATGCACATGGCTGAAATTTTGTCATATTACATCATGGGCTACAAAAACACACAGTATAAATAGACGATGTAATATTTGAGAAAGCAAAAACATATAGCGCTGGCCTTGCTTTATGGAACCCCAGATCTAATACGGACGTGGAAATGTAAACTGTTATTATAGTTCAGATGAAAATCCTTTCAAAAGGGTGGCTCAGGAGCTCAGTGGGGGTCAGATAGATGGTGCTAGATTGCCCTCCAGTGGGCTCCCAACAGCTCTGTCTCCCCAGTCCCAACCTGTCCCAGGCACGAAAACCAACCCGCACAACTTGGTGAAGCTGAGCAAACAAGACAGCTCTAGCCCGTAAGGAAGACACACGTTATTCATGGTGGTAGATCTGCAGACCAAGAAGAAAAATGTTAAATTAATTAAGAAAGGGACCTTTAAGGCTCCTCTTTGGCTTTCCATCCACAAATTAGCGTTAACGGCTGCAAAGAATTTGCCTTCAACTGTTCTAATTTAATGTGGCTTTCTAAAATGCTATTATCTCCATTCTGTAATTTGTTATTTCATTTTTATGGTTTCCAGCAAATGCCATGTCTGGAAAGGAAAATTCCACCTTTTCTTGTACTTTGTTGTGACTTGCAATTTGCTTTCGTTCTGCATGAAAAACTCAGTTCTCATTGAAGAATTCTAAGTGAAACAAGGAAAGTAAAGAAAACAAACTGTCAGCAACTTCCTAATGTTGTTAACACAAAAAATGTCAACAATACTCACTAGATAAATTAAAACTCCCCTGTCCTTTTTCTACCCTCTTCCTAAAGAAATCAACATGAAGCTTTAAGTCAGTTACAACCTTTTTAAGCAGATCCAGATCCAACACACAGTGACCACAAAGTAGGTTGAGTGGCTGGGCAGTAACTCATAGAAATCGCCAAACTCAGAAGCAAGAAGATGACATTTCATCTTTAGGCCTGTCCACACACTAAGAATCAGTCTGATAACTGTAGGATTAACTGAGCAATTTTTGTTTTCTTTATGGCTGGACTGCTTCACAAAAAAAAAGGAGCATAATTGCACTGGTTCAAGAAATAAAGAAAAGGCACTAACATATTGTAAGTTAATTTTAAGTCACTAGCATTTCAATGCATATATAAATATTAAAATGAAGAACCACAGCAAAATGACCACCTCGATCTCCTAAGACAAAGCACTACGCATTTCAGTGGTGATAGTGCTATCATTCTCTTTCACTTCACTTTATATGGCTTTTTTCATTCTTTCTTCCTACAAAGGGACATCAAATGAAAAACAGTTACAATTTCTCTTCATGTTTTTGTGGTAAATTTTGAAAAAATATAAGCATCTAAATCAAATCAAAAAAGAAGATCTTGTAATGTTCCCATTTTGTACAGAAAGACACTTTCAAGAAAGATGGCATGGTTTGATGTTATGCAATTTGGGTTGTCTCCATGGATGGAGTTCGTTCTTTAATAGGAGACAGAAACAAAAACTATGTAATAAGAAGAGAGTGGAATAGTTTCTTACTCTGAAAGGAAGGTAACTTGAGGCTACTCTGGATCTAACCTGGAAAACGAGCGTACTGAGATGGGTCTGATACTGGGAAAACCGAGCTGACCAGATGTGGGGGATCACAGCCAAGGCCAGCATCTAAAATGGGTTAAAACAGGAGGGGGAGCTCTCATCCAGCCTGTCAAGGCAGGAAGGTGCTCCCAGGTACTCCACATCAGACTAACAAAATAAGATATGAACCCCTTAAGCAGGTCAACTGTTTGTACCATAAAAGTGAAGCACTGATTTTTCCAGGCTTGACAACTCATTATGGGCAGGTAGCCGCTGATGTGAACATTTAGATTTGGTGGATTTTGTCCCAAAACCAAGCAAATTTTGTTTTGGTTTGGTTTTTTGTTTCAGGGATTCCTAACATTGAATCACTGGGCTAAGTTCGAGCTCAGTGATGTTTGTTTTGTTCACATCTGAAATTCAAAGTAAAAAATATCAAGGAATGGGAGCTTATATGGATGAAACCCAAAGCAAATGTTTTCAGGAACCTCTGAGAAATGGAAGTGCTGTGTTCACATAGTTCTAATTATAACATCACATTTGTAGGATTCATATGAGCTAGGACCTGTGGAAGAGAACTAACTATAAAGCAAAGCTGACTTAAAGGGAAGACAAAATACCCTATGGAATTTGAACTGGAATCTTCTAATGTGTAGGAAATCTACTGCTGCAGAGAAGTGGGAACCACTTAAAAAACAGCTGGAAAGACCACAAGTGAAATTCATCCTGGTTATAATCTAAACACAGAAAAGAGCAACAAAGGCCAGTTTGGTTAAGCAAGGATATAAAGTCTTATACACTGTGTGCAAAAAGCCTAATAAAGGGTCTTTAAAGCATAAATAGCACTGGGAACTACATAAAAAGTAGACAGAAGCTAGTTAAAAAGAATAATTAAGAGACAAAGCTCTAATGAAGGTAAACTGTAAAGAATACCTCAGTTAGTCATAAAAGCTTCTTGCCTATTCCCATGGCAAAGAGAAGGGAAGGCAGAAAACTGCGTGGTTTAATATTATAATGAAAGAGATGGTTCATTAGATTCACTCAATGTTGAAATGTACTGCTCCTGATTTAAAGCAGAATACAGTTTTCAGCATTTTTCATCATCAATATATTCATTTTCTGCTTATGGTATGAAGGACTTCTCTCATCACGCTTTATCCACGTAGAAAAGGAACAGGCTTTCCGATTACTTATTCAGACACCACTGTCAGTGGAGGTGAGCATTACAGCTAAAATGAGATGCCTCTCTTGAGGTGTCTGTCTCCCACCAAGAAGTATGAGAAAGCCCAGGTGTCTGAAGTTAGGTGTGAGGACATGACTCTGTGTCTTCAAAGACATAATTTTAATCTAGTTACAAATTTTCGAGGAAATAATCTCATATCTTGAAGTCAATGAACCTTACTGGTTTACAGAAGCTAGGGATATCACAGCTTCATAGTAACAAACTGCAACTGCAGAAGTAACAGGAAATTTATCCCCAGATGAAAAAAAAATTAGTTTCTGCCCATAAATGGCATCCTTCCATAGCAAAATGATGAATTTCATATGTGAGTCATTTTTAATAGAGTGGTAAAGTTCCAAGTGGTAAATGGCTTGTTAGACTGCAGACATGCTCAAAGAGCAGAGCTAGAAAGAAGCTGCTATCTAGAGTTTTTGCAGTTGCAGTGGCTAGTTCTGGAGCTCTCCATCATCATTATTTCCAACTGTTCAGTTTTATGCCTTTCCACAATACCAACAGAATGCATTTCAAAGAGTAATAATGTCTTTGCATGGCAAAGATCAACCTTTTTGTATTTTGGAAGCACAGGTTATTTGATGTGCAAATATACATGATTTGCAAGGAAGATCTTGCAGTTGTCTGGTTAGAGACCACCAGCAGGAAGTAAAGCTTTAGACTACATAGACTAGTGCTTAGTACAGTCTCTGAGGAAAGCCATTTTTTAAATTAAATTCCTCTATGACAGTTTAGTGTCATAACTAAACATCTTTTGCAAGCAAAATTATGAAAGGGTTTGACTTCTGCTCCAAAAAAGAGTCTATTCTGCAGGAAAAGACTTCAGTTTTACAGTGAGCAAAAAGTTTTTATTTTGAAGTAGCAACACTGAAGATTTTTCTCCTGTTAAATCCTCATTTTCAGTGGAATTGAAGGGGTGTTTTGTACTCAAGGAGGGATGCTCACAGAGTCAGGGAGTGGCAGAGTTGTCTGCCCAGTATGGGAAGTGGCACTTCCTCTGCAGAAAGTGTAGTATGGAGGATGCTCAAAATGTTCTTCAACTTAACAGTGGGCAATTTTTGTGAGGTCTTATTTGTAAGAACTTACAAATCTCAAACAATTGAAGCAATTACTTTCACCCAGTATAGTGAGTCCTGGATCTGACCTCATAATCCAGAAGTAGAAGTCTCCATGTGGAGATTAATAGTTTCTTATATACTTTCTTCACAGGCAGCTGAGGAGCTCCCTAAAGGTTCAGCAGTGTTCCTGCATGGTGCTTTTAAAAATACAGTTATTCTGAAACAGTGACGTGACTGAAATAGTTTAACAACAAATTATATTATTTTACATGTTAGGTGTCAATAATAAATGCTGCTTGTAAGTACTTGCTACCAAAATCCTCTTAAAAACACAACTGAACCAAAAAGATAACAAATCTAGTTCCACAAAAGCCCTCTCTCATGAACTACCAGAACAAAATTATTTACTTGCACTGAACCAAGAATTTTGAGAGTTCCTGCTGTGTTAGGTCTATTGACAAGTCCTCCATGTCTATGGGAAACTTTCCATTGACATTCAGCTTCCTATCACAGAGTCCAGGGAAAGGAAATGTCCTAACAATACAGGCAAAGATTGTGCTAAAAGAACATAAGAAATAAAGTTTGCAGTTATGAAGACAGGGAAGAAGAAAGTCCAAATTCAAGGCACACCTAAGTCACAATTCATTTTATTCTTTTTTTTTAAAAAGCTGAATATCATTTTAACAAATAAATCAAATGGGATACATCTGTGGTGTTTTCAGTCCTACATATTCAAATGCATAGTTTGCATTAGAAAAACCAGTAATAAATCTTTCAGGTGCAATGACATTTTTCTTTTTTATAGAAGGACTTTTTATATTTGTTTTGAATAGTCATTAATCAGAGCAATGGAAAGGGAAAAAAAAAACAACAAACAAAAAACCTACACCAAACCACCAGAAATGGAATATCACTTAACAAGCCTGCAATTAGCAGACTAATAAGTTTGTTGGTTTTGTACTTTTTCCCACTGTATGACCTAATGAAATACTAGCAAGCATTAAGCACACTACAGCTTTAGCAAGAGTTTTGTGGTCTTTAGCAACATGCACAACCATACTGGAAGTCTCTGTGAATTTAGCTGTTGTAGCACTAAAATGCACTTGATGTCTTGTCCATCTCAATATATCATGAATTGTATGTCAAGACCCAAGTATTGATGAAGACAGCGTATGAGAAGTCATGTGCTTGGACATGTTCCAGTGTTTAAGCATAATAGGAATCTTAAGGAATTTAGTCCTATCTTGATATTTGAAGAACAATGCAAATAATATCCAATTTCAGATCCATATGAAATGCTTAACACAGAGCCAAACCAGAGAAATGCACAGGTGTCTTTTCCTGATCATTTCCAAAACCACTCTGTCCCTCTACATTTCTAGGTTTTCCTCGTTTCAGAAAAGAGGAGGAGGACAAATGCTTTTTGATTAGCAAAACTAAGAGTTTGTGCAACAATGCAAAGGGAAGGTCAGAGTTCAAATTCAACATGCTGGATTGCTTGTCTCCCTCAATCTTATTCACTAAATCAGCAGCACTGAATTGCTATGATGACAGAAAGAATTTGGAAGGGGAGGAAGGTTTTGCTAGTATTGAAGACAAAAAATAAATCTATAAAATGATTGTCTTAATCTCTTTCCAAAGTCAAAAGAATCTGTCCATTAGAATAACTTTTACATCCACTGAAAAAGGACAACTTTCTGCTTTTTATTTAACCCAAAATCTGTGTCAGATAGGAAAATTTTACCAGTAATAAAATGTTTCTCACATAAAGTATCCATTAAACAATCAAATATTCTTCCTGAACTACTGTGATCCAAATAATAGCATTACATGTTCTTGCCACAAAACCAGCTAAACATTGATTCTTGCCCAGATTGCCCAAAGCATTTATGCACTTAACTTGCATTGAAAATTAGATGTTTAAATCCCCCTGAGACCCTGGACTCATAAAGAAAGTCCAGTTTGAAAAATAATTCATATTTAGGAATCAGATCATATCATGAGATTAAGGCACATGGAGAAATTAAATACTATCTCACTTAGAAATTAGCAGAGCAACTTAAAGAAACTTTTCAATTTTTAAAAGCCTCAGCAGTCATCAAACACTAGAACTCAGTAGTAATCCTATATTGTCTGAGTCCTTGAAAATGTTAGGTACGATTTGCAAAAACTTTTCAGAATTGTAGCCAAGCAACACAGTTCCTGACTTAGAAAGAGTCAAGTTAGGAACCAAGGTTTAGCAGAGACAATGAGGTTTCTCTGGAGCTTCAGAATGACTCATTCATGCAGTGTTGGAATTTATCTCCATCCACAGATCGTAGATAACGTTTCGACATGTTTTGGTGCACCTGGTCCTATGGGGTGAAGGGATGGAAACATGGGCATGGCTGAGAGAGCCTTCATTCAAAACTGCAAAATAGCTACCTCCTTCCCCAAAGAGTGCCTGGCATGTGGTGAAAGTGGTCTCATCCTTCTCGTAAAGGTGGGTCAACAGACAGCAAAGACTGCAAGACCTCTGTTGGTGGAGTAGGGGCTGGTAGAGCCACTGATCTTGTAAGACCACTCTTCTAGGTCTATCCTGTAGAGTAAGAGGGTTTGCTAGTGTGATGTGAGCATCCCATGCCAGGGAACAGTGTCAGAGGAGAGTGTCCCACATCACAACTGAGATTTAGGTGTCTAATGTCCACTTAATTCCACAGTTTGGGAAGCCTCTAGGCTATTTTAAGTGACTTAGCATCTTCGAGAGGAACACCTAATTCCCTCTGATTTCAATAATGATAACTATCTGAGTATTTCTCCTTCAGGTGCTGAAGATACTTAGCTGTTGGAAACCAGCTTCAGCACACAGATAGACACCTTGGCTGAGATTTACCCCATTTATTTTAAACCCATAAAATTAATGTGCCTAGTTTAAAGTAGCCACCAACTTTCCTTCTGAAGTCCATGTGAAGAGACAATCCAGTCCAGGGAGGAATTCATTCCATTTATCCTCGACATTTCTCTTAATTTATTTTCTAATATGGCTTGCTTACTGCTTTGCAGGAGTGAGGTCCTATCTGTTTGTACTGTTTCAGCTCCTGCAGATCTCCAAATATGACTACTGGAAACATATTTAGCTACTGAATGCATAGAGATGCTTTTGAACTACAAGTCCAAGATTTTTTTCTCACTGCAAACATCTTCTCAGTGTAGTTACACATCTGAGCACACCTTGTTTGTAAATTATCAGCAGAAAGAAGACGTTTTTAACTGATGTTTTCCTCAGAGTTCAAGTTAAGTGTATTTTCTGTAATCTGTAAGTACCTATCAAGCTTCCATTGTCACTGAAAAATCATTACTTGACAAGAAAACTAAAGCTCTTATTTTTAAAAACAACTGGCTGTCTTTTCTTTTTTCCACAGCAGACAAGAGAAGATCTAGAAAGTCAGAGATGCTTTTATCCCCAAGGTTACTAAAAAGCAAATGAATACAAACAAAAAAAAAGAAAAAAATGTAATTGAGACACAAGGGATAATTCAAGCAGCATTTTCAATACAAACCTTGACAACCCTATGTTGTCTTACAATACAATCTTTTCTTATATACACAGCTGATATGCAATTCACTATGTCATTTTTTTGGATGTGATAGCAAGAAATTCCAAGAATCGTTCAGCCAAAGGTAACTGTAACTATAATATCATGTGTGGGTATAAAAACTGAAACCTCTTATTTTGTGAAGCACTTCAGAGAAGATTTAAAAAATCCACCTTCCATTAGAGCCAAATTCCAGCCTCAGATACACACTCAGGGCTCTCATTAAAGGCACTGGGAGCCAGAAGTACTTTGTCAAAGGCAGACTTCAACCGATTTTGGTATTTATCCTTACAGAACAACTCTACTGAAGTCTTGATTAGCCAAATGGAACAAAGACATTAAAGTAGTTTAGATTAACAGAGTTTGGATAAGTAGGAGAGGTTTTAGTGTTTTGCTATGCACTTTAATAGGTGCGACCTTAGGCCACAAATCAGCAAGGCTCCTGGGCACATGCATAACATTAACCATATGAGTAGCTTAGTGAAGTCAGCAGAACTATTTGCACTCTTAAACACAGGCATATCTATAAGGGCAAGGTAAAATCCATCCCAAATTTTTAATAAAAGGAGGACCTTGGTGACTAAGGATTGTGTATTGCTCCATTTTAATTTTTGCCTTAAACACAATTTTAAAGAAAGCACCTTGAGACAGGGAATATTTATTGCCCCTACTTTCAAGAAGGACAACAGGGATGACCCTGGTAACTACAGGCCTGTTAGTCTGACTTCTGTACCTGGTAAAATCATAGAGGAAATTATCCTGGGAGTTACTGAGAACATCTGAAAGACAATGCAGTCATTGCTTACAGCCAGCATGTGTTCATGAGGGGAAAGTCCTGCTTAACAAACTTATTTTGTTTTTATGACAAGGTTACCTACCTGGTCTACCAAGGAAGACCAGTTGATGTAATCTGTTTGGATATCAGTAAAGCCTTTGATAATGTCTCCCACAGTACCCTTCTGGACAAAATGTCCAGCATACAGCTAGATACCCATCATGTGATTGGTGAACAACTGGCTAATGGGTCTGGTCAAAGGGTTATAGTAAATGGGTTTACATCAGGCTGATGACAGGTCCCTCATGGGGTCCAACAGGGCTCCATTTTGGGGCCAGTGCTCTTCAATATCTTCATAAACAACTTGGATGAAGGACTGGAAGGTATTCTAAGTAAGTTTGCTGATAACACTAAATTGGGAAGAGCTCTTGACTCTCTCAAAGGCAGACAGGCTGTGCAGAGACATCTGGACAGACTAGAGGGTTGGGCAATCACCATGCGAAGTTTAATAAGGGCAAATGCCAGATTTTGCACCTGGGACAGGGCAATCCTGGGTGTACATACTGATTAGGGAGTGAGAGGCTGAAGAGCAAGCCTGCAGAAAAGGATCTGGGTGTTCTGGTTGATGGCAAGTCGAACATGAGTCAGCTGTGTGCCCTGGCAGCCAAAAGAGTCAATTTTCCTGGGGTGCATCAAGCATTACATTGTTAGCTGGTCAAAGGAGGTGGTAGTCCCACTCTATTCTGTACTGATGTGGCCTTACCTCAAGTACTGTGTGCAGTTTTAGGCACCACAATATAGGAGGAACATGAAGCAGCTGAAGACCATCCAGAGGAGAGCCACAAACATGGAGGAAGGTCTAGAGAGGAAGCCATTTGAAGAATGGCTAAAGTCACTTGGTCTGTTTAGTCTGGAGAAAAGGAGACTGAGGGGAGATCTCAATGCAGTCTATAACTTCCTCATGAGGGTAAGTGGAGGTGCAGGAGTTGATGTCTTCTCTCTGGTGACCAGCAACAGGACCCTGGGAAAGAGCATGAAGCTCTGCCATTGTAGGTTTAGGTTGAGTATTAGGAAAAAGTTCTTCCCCCAGAGGGTGGCAGAGAACTGGAATAGGCACCCTAGGGAAGTAGTCACAACACCAAAACTGACAGAATTCAATAAGCATTTGGACAACATCCTCAGGCACATGATGCAATTTTGGAGTTGTCCTGTGCGAAGATAGGAATTGACCTAGATGATTTTTATGGGTCCCTTCCAACTCAGGACATTCTATGATTGTATTTAACAACAGGTGACCTATTCATGCCAAGTAAATGCAGCTAAACCAACTAGCTTTGGGCACAGGTGAGAAAAATCTTAGATAGCAACAGTTTAAAATCTCTAACAATAGAGCTGAAGAAAAAATCCCAAGAGGTCTGAAAGTGTGTCCTGAAATGTCCAGAGGAAATTAATTCTCCTTCTCTTTAACCTGCAGACTGGAGTAGTGAAACCACACTTTTACCCTGTTTTCCAAGGATAATGAGGCTATTGGAGGATCTATCTGTATTCCAGCCTCACTCCAGTAACTTCTGCACCAAACTGTAGAAACAGCATCGCTGAAATCCTGAAAGTTTCACAACAACGTCAAATGTTGTGATAATGGAAAAATAAAGCACCATTGCAATTTATTTTATTGCTATATTTTATCCTAAAACTCCCAAACTTCTCTTCCACAATAACTACCACATTTTAAAAAATAAGGGGCAGTACTATGTGCTAGCAAATCACATGCTAATCCAATGAAATCTAAACCAGAGATAATACAGAGCTGCAACCCATTGAGCCTCCCCCAAGCAACAGCGAGCACTTTTTCCCTGCTGTTGCCTTAAGGAGAGTTGAAGAAAAACTCCAGGCTAATTTAGTAGAGATGAGATAAGAAAAAGCTGTTTTAATGAGCCTTTGGCCCCTGGAATACAAAAATGCATGCGCCCTCTGCCCCAGGGTCCATTATTTTATAATAGTGTCCATCCAATTCCATTGTGCCACTTGTCTCAGTCCTGCCCTGAACTGCCCTCTGGCACACCCCTTCCAGGAATTTGGTCTGGGGTCTGGAGACCCTCTTTACTTCATCCTCTTCTGCCTCATGACACATACTGTCCCTTGGAGGCTTTCCAATATTCTCTGTGTGAAGGTCCTTCTGCAGTGTGTATATCTTCCTGGTGCCAGGCCTGGTGTTTTCCTACAGCCCTATCTTGAAAAGAAGACTAAGCTAGCTAGGGAGGGAGAAGGTTACAATGCGTAAACATTAAGCTACTGAAGCTGCTACACAGAAATCCTAAATCTACAGTACTAATATTAAAGCTACAATAACTTCTAAAATCTACAAGTTAAGAAGATCAAAATCAAAAGCATCATGCAGTGATTAATAATTGTTTCCTATCTGATCACCTGGACTACTCATGCTGATTCTCTGACACATTTCATAGCTAAGTGCGGAAGCCTTGGGTGGCACTTCACAGCAGTGTGCATAGGGGTTCACTCCTACTCACACCACACAGTAGGATGTAGCTATGTTCCCTCCCTGTATGTAGCACTGGGAAGATGGCATGTGAGCCAGAAGAGTCTGTCACACCGGCATGAGGCCGGACTATTACAGGATGAATAATCTTGATCCAGATTTTTTCAACTTCTTCTCATTAGTCAGAGGAAAGAGTTGAAAGCAAAAGAAAAAAAAAGGCAATCCTTGCGCACATTTCCATTTGCTAACAAAACAGACATGCCCAAACCAGCATATCTGAAGTTTGGAGAGATGGATTTTTTTTTTTTCTGTTGTATTACTCTAGTCATACCAGTGCTTTAATGGTAATAGTTTTAATAAAGCCTCGGAAAACAAAAGAAGAATCCAATATCAATTTATTTTGGAAGAATAAAGATGTGTGCCTTATGGGACACATGCATCAAGCTTGGTTCGGCTGCATGACAGGGGCATGGTCAATCTGCCTTTTCCATCTTGGCTCCCATTGTGGGGCTATTTCTGAAAAGGAACTGGGGAGAAAGGCTATTCCTTCATTAAGGGAAAGCAATACTGTCTGTTTTTACAAATATGGGGAGACAACAGAAAAAAGGGAAGTCCTTTTGTTGAATATCCATGAGTTGAGCCTCTATATAAGGACCTTTTCTTGAAGCAAAAGCATGTCAAGGGAATTGGGAGCACTGCAGTGAAATCAACTCAGTTGGAGGACGTGACAAATCGGTGTTGGCAATAACAGAACCATAACAGAGACAGGCAATGTATGCTCTGTCCATGTGCAGGCTACATCCCTCACTGCCTTCAGCAGAAACTCCATATGAAAATAGAGGAAACCTGTGGGTCTGAGCTAAGATGAAAATTGTAAAATACCTAGTGAAAATAAAAGTTCCTGAGGCTGCAAGGAAGAAAGAATGAGGAAAAAATCATTTACTTGGTGACAGTAGTGAGGAAGAGAAGTAAATGGCTTAATAAACATCCCAAAAGGTTAACAAGCATGCAAAAAAATGAGTGGTACTCTAACTGAGAACTGTTTTGTTCCTACATTGCTTTTCTTCTGTCATGGAACTCAAATGTGTAAATCTTTCACAGGTCTGTATCAGGTGTAAATCTGTGACAGGTCTGCAGCCCTCTGCCACTTGCTAGGGACAGAAACAACTGTGTGCACGTTTGTGACTTTTGTCCCCTCATCACTGCACCTTTGGGAATATTTGCATCCCTGATTCTGCCTCAAATGTCAGGAAGAGTGATAATGAAAGAAGCAAGTCCTCCCAGTGTCCTGCAAAATCAGTGTCCTGAAGAAAGGGAAGCATGAGAACGGAAGCACAAAAACAAGACTAACCCAAGAGCCATTTGTGTGAAAGGGTGGAAAAGCAGCTCATTATTATTGTCAAAGAAATTTTTTTGTGATTATCTACACACAAAGGCTTTAATTTTCTTCATCTTAAATATCACATAGTGCTTTGTCATGTAAAAGGTGCCAAAACTGAGTTTTTTTCTTTTTTTCCTGGGTTTCTAGATAGGGACCTTGAGCAGTTGTATCTGTAAGTTTTATGGGGAAACTGATTATTTCATCTGGCCTTCTTTTTATTCTGATAGCACTTCACAGAAAAGTCACATGCCAATGTAGGAAATCAACCCTATAGACTGATAACCAAATCACTCCTGAATTTGATTTTGGTGCAGCTTCACAGAAAATTAGTTAATTATTTCTCCAGATAATTCTGTGACACAAGCCAAAAGGAAAAGCCTGTTGGTTCAAGCATTTATTTCTTAGGTAGAAAAAAACCACAGAATGCATATAACTACATATAAATATAGATACAGATAATGTAGAAAGACAGAGATGGAGGTAAAGATACAGAGACAGAAAGACAGATAGAACAATTACAGATATAATTTAAACAGGATTTAAGAAACTGTAGGCCTAATAGAATAGTATGTTCAAAAAAATTTCTACCCTGGCAGAAAGGTCAATGAGATCCTGCACAACACTCAAGATTGTAGACCTTCAGGCTACATCTGTAACATTTTATACATTAAATGTACCCTGGATTGTTTTCTAGCTCAGTGGCCAACTGGCATGGGGTGTTCCATATCCATCTTCTCCAAATCTCCTACCTTCCAGAACAGGATGGCTACAATCAGACTGTCTGCTGGGAACTGGCTGAGGCCAACAGGATGAGCTTCAACAAGGCTGAGTGCTGGGTCCTACACTTTGTTCAAAATAACAACATGCAATGTCATGNCCTCACTTGACCTGGATCAAAAATAGTGTGACCAGTAGGACAGAGAAGTGATCATCCCACAGTACTCAGAGCTGGTGAGGCCACACCTGGAATACTGTGTTCAGTTTGGGGCCCCTCAGCACAAGAAGGACGTAGAGGCACTAAAGCCTATTACCTTCAAATGTGTAATCCACATTACCTGCCTAGAGCATGTCAAACTTGGGAGCAGAAATGTTCAGTCTTAAGTCAGAGCCTTAGCTCTAGGACAACCTTCCTGCTAGCTGCCTCTCTCAAATTTTAGATGGAAACAGGTGTCACATGTGGTTTGCAAACAAACATTAAAACACTGTCATTTCTAGTGTTTTGTACAACTGGAGCAACAGCCCAGAACTGGCTTCAGTCTCTGACAACTTCTTTGAAAGAAATGACACAGTTCTTCACACTGAGTGTGAAAGTTGAACTCTCATATGTGGGATTTTTCCAAGCAAAGATCCATCCTGCCACCTCTCATCTGTCTCACCCAAGAACACACAAGTACTATTTGTTATCCTCCTTTTCAGCCTGCACAGCTATGTTTTTTCTGGCACTGTTTCTACAAAGGGAAAATAAAACAAAGGAAAAATCAAGGATGGATTATAGCTCTGAAGGAGATTTAATGACAAACACATTGGCATTTTATCTTTTATTTTTTACATTTCATTTTACCAATTTCATTACAGCATTCTGTTAGATAACGTGCTGGACTTTGTTTGGTACAAATAACCAAAACCTATACACTCCTGCAGTACCTCTCAGTGACCTCCTCTCCCCACCCTGCCTAGCTGATCTTAATAAGAAATGCCCAAATTTAAGAAACAGTTTGTGCTAATTGTTAAAAGCTCTTTTTTAAAATCAGTTTCCTGCCTCCCACACCAAATGCACTTGAGGGTGTGACCCCCATATGTTAGTGGGTCACATTAGATTACAAAGAAGGTAAAGATACAAGATGTGGTGGAGTTTCTAGGAAAGGATAGTACATCCTGTCTGAGAGACTTTTTTGTCATGTAAACTAGGATTATAGGCTATTCTCCTGCTTCATCTTGCATCATTTGAACATTAAAGTGAGATATCTAAATTGGAGCAGATTTTTCATCTATAACCAACAGATGCAGACAGACATGCTCATTGCCTGTTAAGGGAGCTGAGAAGTATGAACCCCTAGGCAAGCTGGTCTGGTGCCTAAAGTTAGATGGAATGAATCCAAGCTGAAGGTCTTCATTTTGCAGATTGTATTATTTTAATTTGATTAAAGCATCTAAGGTACAGGTTATGTATTTTTTCGTGACAATGATAATAAAAGAATGGAAAGATAATAAGATCTTTTGAGATATAAACAGGGGTTCCTGGGGACACCATCCCAAGAACTTTGATAAAGAGGTAGAAAATAAAGTTTAAAAAATAACATATGGGAAAAAAAAAAGCCATAAGAACATTTAGTGGTCTGTAAAGTCCATTTCTATTAAAAGTTACAAAAGCTCAACAATGAGCTATGCTATTCGTTTATACTGAGGTATGTTACTTGTAATCCTTCAGCAAATACATTTCTAGTATTGTCACCAACACAAATGGAGTTTCTATGTTTTAAACAACATAGTTGGTTGTAACTAGATATATGCAAACTATAAAGGAAGTGTCAATATGCTATGGGATACTTTGACTGTCTTTAACAGACAAAACCATGCCCTCACCATAACACATCTGGACTGGACATCTTCCTCAGACAGATTCTCCAGTTTAGCTGGAGATTCCTGCACTTTGTGGTGGGACCACCTTGCGGAGGTTTTATGGACTAATATATTCTGGTTGGACAAAAAGTTCCTCCTTTCTGTAATTTATGTAAATCTCTGAAAATGTCTTCCTCTATCCCAAGCCTCTCTTTCTCCCACTGATATCACAAGAAATGAAAGATGGAAGAAGTAATGATACAATACAAACAATGCCACACAGAGATATAAATGAAAACACTAAATACAGAGAATTTTCTTTTCTTAGTAAATTTCATGAGGCATGCCTGGATTCTCCCATCTCTTTTATAAACCACAGTAAATTGATTAACAGTGTGGTTTTACTCCTCAAAATAGAGCTATGACACCATGCATAGTAAACCAGTTGAGGATCAAATAATTAAAACTACACAGTAGCATAGTAAGGGAGGTTAAATAGGAGTTAGCATCTCTCCCACAGGAAACAAAAATTCAACAGGGGACACTTTGGAAGATACTGACCAAAGCCCTTGTCATGAAAGGTGAGTGGTGCCTGTATCAAACCAGGTGCAGACAACTATTCTTATTACCAGATATTGCAGTAAATAATCTCATCTTTCCCACAGATATACACACCCTCTTTCCCATAATTCCCCCACACTTGTATCATTTCCCACTTGTATCATTTCCCTCTCTTGAAAATTAGTATAGGAGTAGTATTCCTTCAAATTGTCACTTCAGTGAATGAATCCTTTAGACCCCCTTGGAAAAAAAACAACAAAAACCAGCCAATGATTTAAGCTCTAGCTGAAGCTGGCAGATGTGCTTGCATAAAATCTTTAGTGATATATACAGTAAGGAGCTGAGGAGGGACCACAAGCTATAGTAACCCTAGTTTGGAACTTATTCTCCCCTCAATCTGGAGAAAACTTCAGAGCACACCACAAAGCACCTTCTTATTGAGTTATTACTCATTAGCTGCTGAAGTGGCTTGATTCACTTCACTTATCAGTATATTCCTTTGTTGGAGTTTGTTTATATCAAGGCCACCTGCTTCATAGTGATAAATAATTTTTCTACTTAATGCATAAATCTAAAGAAACTATTTCAGCTTTACATTTCTCTTAAGTTTCATCATCCTTTAGAATCATTAGTGAGGGTGGAATGAGAACAAAATCAGCTATATTTCTGTTTTTATTCCAGAAAACCTATCAAAGCAAGAAAATGACTGTTCCAAAGGAATTTTCCACATACATATATATATCATTTTAAATTACTAATTCAAATAAAGGGCAGCTTAAATCCTGTTCTTCTGGCTTCACAATTAGATCTATGAAAAATAAAATTAGAAAAATTACAAATTCCAATGCAAGTGCTGGAAAAAACAGGGCATTTGAGATTAAGAACACCTTTAGTCTCTCCATCGTTGGTCATCCTTTTCTTCTGAAGGGTATTTTGTAGCTGTGACCAGACTATGTCCTTGAAATTCTCTTTGCAAGCAAAGAACCCACAACGGTGAAAAACTGCTATGAGAAAAGGTTCTTTTATTAGAGTAAGTCATCAGTTCAGTATGGCAGAATTTTCATATCATAACATCACGTAACTCTTCAAGGCTTTGGTACTTAATGAAAAGCAGTTGTGCTAATGTGTTCCTGGAAATTAAAAAGATCAATGAAAGATCTCAGCAACAGAGCTGAAGTTGGTTAAAACCACAATAAAAGTAGAACAATTAAACCACCTTGTGCATGGATCATGTTATATTTCTTAGTCAGTTCTGTACCTTTCTGAAAACTCTATCATGGTAAAGGTGAATTAAGAAGGAAAGAAGATGGGAGGGCACGGAACAGAAGCTGAAGGACAGAATGAAGTGGATATATCTGAAACAGGTTATTACAGCCAAAACTAATCTCTTTGATTATCAAAAAAATCATGTATGGCTAACAAAAAACTCATTAAATAATCTATCTAGGTTTCACAAAAAAGAAAGCCACACTGGGGATTACTAGTTACAGCAGAGATAATAGAGATTGTACTAACTTTTAGATTGGCACTTGTTTAGCTGAAAAGAAGATTATAACTGAGGGTTGGGGGGTGGGGGGAAGATGGAGAGAGCTGTCAATCTTATTCTTTCACTGAGCATCCTCAAGGATGAATCTGGAGATCTATTTTATTTTCAATAGTCACTAAAGTTGTCTTAGAGTTGCAGGTGACAGAGTTGGGGATTTCACCAATGCAATGTTTCCTACCAGGTGATTCTGATGAATAGCAGAAAAAGGATGAAAGCTAGCAGTAGTAAGTTTAACTCACACATGGGCAAGGGTACTACTATTGGGGTGCTCAGGTTAAGTGTCTAAGCTGAATCCCCTAGGATGCTGCAGCTTCTCTTCATTCACTTTATAAAAGCCTTATAGACCCCAGATTACAGTTGCTAGTCCCTAAAAACAAGATAAAGCTGTCAGTGTGACTATCACTGTTAGATTCATGTAATAAAATCACTTACTTGAAGCTGTAGGCCCATTGACTGGAAATGATTAAGATGAAGAGGATCTGAATGAATTGTTAGATGGCAATATTAAAGATTTAGGAAGTAGAAGGAGAGGTATTTCATGCAAGGATGTGGAAACATAAACACCATTGTCAAAGGCAACATCAGGACAACATTTACTGTACTGTCTACAGTTCCACTGACCCAAAAACATTGTTTCAGTTCTTGACAGGTGACTTACGACTAAAGAAGAGAGCAAAAAGGAGTCATTAGGACAATAAGAGGAAAAGAAGAACCTGTCTCGCTAGAGGAAATTAAAAGAATTATTTTGTTTAGTCTAGCAAATAATGTCTGGGAGTGGCCTGCTCCATAAATACATCAAAAAAGCAAATGCAGAGAGGAATAAGTACTATTTAACCTGAAAGTCAGGATTAGCACAAGAAATAATCAGCAGTAAATACATAAGTTTTGGCAAGTAGAAGGTTTGTAACTGAACTGGGGTTCTACAAGTCTTTAACAAGAAACCTAGCAGATTTCAGGATGAAGCTTGCTCCACTTGAGGAAGGTTGGCTAGACTATTAGGGGAAGAGATATCAGGAGCCAGGAACTTCTTCCAGGCCTTTTTCTTTATTTCCCCTCTACCTAAGTCAGAAGTAGTTTCCTTAGAATTCTTAAAGCATGATGACAAAGTAATGGATAGAGAAGAAAAGGCTGATATTATTTATTTGGATATTCAAATAATAATGAGCAACCCTTACAGACTACCATGTTAACTTCACACTTACAGAAAAAGGCTAACAGTTGGATATACTAAAATTCTGTTTTTCAGAATATAATTCCCCATTTGTGTTCTTTCTCTTTTATATCTGAAGTATCAGGCACACGATATGTTGAGAAACAGAATACCAGACTAGATAGGCCACTACTTTCATAGCACTTTGCCTATATGGCAAGTCCTACATTCTTATATTTCCAAAGGTTATACAGCTGAAATGTATTATCTTATTCTTAGATTCTTTGCTCTTTCTGTTGTGATTTTCTCTGACATAAACCATAGCAAAAGAGCCTACATGATTTCAACACTAGGAGATTGCAAAGTAAACCATTTTTACATACCATGTCTGGTAACACTTTAAAATAATAGCCCAGTTAATTAATGATGAACTACAGTGGATATTCTTATACAAGTACATATGACATTCCTATTAGTGCCAAATGAGTTCATCATGATTAATGTTATTACAGTACATACCAGTGAAATTCATAAAGGCCATTATGCTGAATGGTTACCCAGCACCAAGAAGTGCTCCTCTCCAGCCAGCAGCCCAAACTCAATAAGGAAGAAGAACAAAGTTCTATTCTAAGATTGGTGGAGTTGCATTATTATCAACTCAATATGAGATACAGGCCTTTAAAGGAGATCTTTAAAGCAATCTTCAGTTTTAGGAATTCATCCACAGACAGGCATGGTGGGTATGGGCTTAAAATTCAGGTAACTAAAGGTAAATACTGCAGGGCTTGACTTTTCACCAGTGCAGACAAAACCTGTGGAGCTGTGCATGTTCACCCTCTTCAGACAATACTCTGTTTATCATAATGTAATAGATAAAGCATGCTTGACTGAGAGCAGAGGACATCACAGGACCTGTGTGAAGAAGGATGCTGAGACCCACTGCCCTTTTTTTCCACCAGTTGCATGGCAGGGGCAGGCAGCATTACATCCCTATGGCTTGTAAGGACAGTGCTTAATGTCCAGATTTCACAGCACAACTTAATCTACAGAGGCAGTATCTACATCAATAAACTCAACAGGATCAGTGCATGGACCAGAGAACTGACACTCCTTCATACTTCTAACAACTGGCAGCACTCACTGGCAGATTTTTGGCCTGTGTCAGCCAAGATTCTCCCAGACATCACACAAGCATGGTTCATAGGCTAGTATAGGCAAGGACCATTCCTCATAGACCGTTTGGATGTAGTCACTCTGTTTTGGGGGAAGATCAGCAAGTTTAAGTATATGCACACAAGCTATATGACACCAACACACAGGTTCAATGGCTCGATGTCCAGCTGGAGACCAGTGACAAGTGTCCCTGNCCTAAAGTGAACTTACAAGAAGGCTGGAGAGGGCCTGTTTGCAAAGGCCTGGAGTGAAAGGAAAAGGGGCAGTGGTTTTAAATTGGAGAAGAGTAGATTTAGACTTGATATTAGAAAGAAGTTCCTCACCACGAGAGTGGTGGAGCACTGGAACAGGTTGCCCAGGGAGGTGGTTGAGGCCCCATCCCTAGAGGCATTCAAGGTGAGGATTGACAGGGCTCTGGGCAACCTGATCTACTTGGGGATGTCCCTGCCCACTGCAGGGGGGTTGGACTAGATAGCCTCCAGAGGTCCCTTCCAACCCAAACCATTCTATGATTCTATAGTGCCAAAGTCACTTCACTCTAGTAGGTATAGCCACAAAGTCTTTGTCTCCTAAGACCTATACCAGCCCTGACTCACCACTGCTGCAAGAGAGTACTTCTGTCTTTCCTGCACTCACAGCTCATGGTAGATATAAAAAGACAACCTCTTCTAGGAGTGGAAATATGGACAGTACTGATGCTGATACAGAGGAGGAGAAGACAGCTAAATAAAGAGCGAAAGCTAGAGGAATCTGGAAATGGTTGACCAGCAAAAGTGACAAGCTGCAATATGAACACCCGAAGGGTATATTCTTCCAGCTTACACAGAAGATTTTATGTTTAACTACAAGTCTTGACCTGTAGCTCTCAGGAGTTTCATATGTCAGTGCAGCTGAGATATGGTCTGCTGGGGTCGACGGTCATTGATAGAAGAAGACCAATGTATGCAAACTTCTGACATTAAAACTGAACCTGTCATGCTTAAATGATACTAAAGATCAATGGTTAAGTTCTTTTGAAACCCAAAAGGAAGGACTAATTTTCCATCTCAGCATTTCTAAGGCTCAGGAAACTGATTTTTCAACTGCACTGAAGGCATCATTAAACATACTCTGTTAAAGGAGTGAAAATGAAGATGGAGGAGCTTGGAAATACAGATATTTACTTTTGAAATAGCTAGAATTTCAGAGAAAACTGATACTAAATTTGGGACATTTTAGCTGGAAATGTTGCCAATGATAGTAATTGTCCCCATTATTTGTACTGAAATGCAATTAAAATAATTATAAGGGAAGTTTTCTCACTAAAATAAGCATAATAAAAAAGAGAACCTATGAATAGTATCTTGCTGAGTTAAAGGTAGATAGTCTCAAAACTTTCAAGTGCAGTCACAAAAGACAACATTCAGAAACAAATCAATCTCCTACTAAATAATAAGCATTCTTGTAAATTGATGCTCATTACTGATCATAACCCTCTTACCTTGTTTTGCATTCTGAAACACCTGCCATTCACACTCTAAAGTCACTTCTCCAAGATAATTTTTTCTGGTTTACCATAACTTCTAGCCTTGTGCAGAATGTCCTACACTATCAAACAGTTAAGCACCGGTATAGCTTTAAACTTGTGAGCAGTTCCAGTAACATCTGTAGCTCTAATCATGCTAATTTTGAACACATGCTTAAATATACGAGTTTTGGTAGTTTCTCTTCAATCTTCTTTGCAGTTCCTCACTTTCCAAACTGAATCAAGCCTTCAGTTTCTCCATGACCAGAATAATTTCCTTGCAGGCCTAGCTACAATATTGAGGGTTAAACTCATAAGAAACAATGTACTTGTTACTTTTGAACCCAGCAGGAACTGTCAAGAAAGACTCTTTAAATCCTCAAAACCTCAAAATCAGTATTTCTTATATCACAGACCGCATATCACCAGCTTCAGGACCTCCTACGTCAAGGCTTATTGAAAACACCCAGTGTCCTCTTGAACATCCAGTTAATCTCCAATAAAGTAGGATTATAAGATGTGGTGTCTCAGGTCAGGAGAACCAACATAAATTAGTGCTTTATTTGTCAAAACAAACCAGTGATTTGCAACCAAAACTGAATGTACAAGCCACACAGTTGGCCATGTATATTCCCAGAGAGCTGTTTTGGAATACAGATGTGAACACAAAATCTTGACATGCTTGATTCTGCTGGAGGAGGTAGCTGTGCAAGGAAAAGGGTGACAGCTGGGGAACTTGATCTAAATTCTCCTCTTGAGTCAGTCACTGATTCATTCTAGCCCATATGTAACTCAGTTTTCTCAAGGGAAATAGATGGGTGATACTTTTCCATTTAAGTAAAGTACAATGATTACATGGATGATCTAGCAAATGTATTATTTTTAGGATATACAGCAGTGGTGGAGTCACAGAATTTTCCAAACTAAAAGAATAATAAAACCAAACAAACTCAGAGGAGGGACATGCATTGTCAAGAGTCAGCTCTGGATTAGACTCTAAATAGTTCTGTGGCTGGTGACACTGCCTGCTAAAAAATTTGCCCCAGATTTTTCATTTTAAGTCCCTGTCCAGTGGCCCTTGACCACAGTTGAACAGTTTTGATTCCTTGTTCTATGTAATAGGTGTCCATCACAAACTTCCTTTAATTTTCAGCTAACACGGTTAGCAATTCTGGAAAATGAAAATAGAGGAGAAAGCAACTTTGTTTCAAAAAAGCAGTGATTTCTCTTTATATTTAAGAAACCTGAAATCTAGCATGAAAGAGCATTCTATATTAGCTGTGTGATTTTGCCCTCTGGAAGAAACAAAATTGGTCAAAAAATAAGATTCAGAAAACAGACAGCATTTGCAGTATACTAAGCAAAAATCAACCTCACTTTTAATACAAGCGTCTTGGAAGTCTCTATCCTTCATGACCATCTTAGTCTTCTCATAGCTCCTGGATACAAGGAGTAGGGTCTAGAGGAGCTTTGTGCCTCAAAGCTTTTTAGTAGTGCTGCCCTGTACCTGAAAGGGTATGGGGGAGATAATTAGCCCTCCTGAAGTCTGGACATATGAAGCCCCAGATTTTAAAGTCGTGGACAGGACAGAAAATACCATGAGGAAATTAATCATTCTGACTTCAAGATTTGAATAGATATTTAGCCATATGATAAGGAATAATTCTTCCCTAAGTCAGTAACATCCATTCCCTCCCTTAAAAGTGGCAAAGGTCCCACTGAAACAAAATATATTGGACCATGCAATTAGTGACTGTATCATATACACATGAGATTTTAATTCACATTGCATGGACAAGCAATTTCCGAACACTTTGGTATTTGACGTTACAACCTGAATAATATCTTTTTAATATAACTTTGGGCAGTTAATTTACATTTAAGGACTCTGGAGCATTTGGGAAAATGACGGATTGACACACTGGTCAGGCTTTTCCTTTGATGAGTGGAATTTTATTTTCTAGTATATACAGATTTAGTACTGTGCTAGCATTTCTTCTCCATTTTTCCACACTTACACCTTCATGTCAAGCCACTTTTAAATTTATTTCCAAAGGAAAGTAGCCCAAAGTTCAACCAGAACAGGCTTTATTAAAAAACTGTGGAAAGCAGAAATTAATTCTGACACATCTGATCAGCAATTTGTGCCATCATTCATCTCAAACTCCCCAGACAACTGAAACCAACAAAATATGATAATTTTTAAGTACAGTCTTCAACTGGAAATAATTTTCTATCTTCCCCAGCTCTACTCCCCACCCCCGAAATATAAAGCATTTTACACAGTAACATCTTTAATCTTTTCTTTTGTCTCCCTAGTACATAATACAGATGGGCCGTGATAGGAAAACCTGGCCGCAGTCCACTTCTCTCCTAAAGAATGAGAAACAAAAAATGATTGAAACTAACCCAACCTGCTCAATGTGCTAGTTTCAAAAGAAAAGAATACAAAAATATTAACCTTTCTATTTTTTGGCCAGTTTTGGTTGTGAGTTATTTTTATTTTATGCCATTCTCATTATAATAATTTAGGTCCCCGAAACAGATCAGAACAGCTTCAGGCTATTTCACTGTGGGAGAGAAGCTGCCCTCAAAGAAATGTGATATACTATAGTCCAGTCAAAGGCATCCTGTAATCACATTCACATTATGGAAATGAAGGGGAGGTGCAGGTGAGAGCAGTAGAGGAGGAAGAGAGGGTAAGGAGGGGTAATGCAGTGAAAAGGTATCTATTTCTTTCCCTTGAGGTTAAATGGATGGAGGGTGGCTAAGTGGACATAGCTATATGCTGCTGAAGTCTGAAATCAATGGGACTCTCAGTGTCTTCTCAATATTTTGTAAAGAAGGACATGTGATGAAATTACGACTTAAGTAAATCAACCACTTGGCAACAATGAGCAAAATTTCAGAAAGGGCACAATCCCTTATGAATATAGCAAAGTACATTGGTTTTATCTACATTTATATTTATCTGCACTCTAATAAAGGGTTCATTTTATACTGAACTATTCCTTTCCTCTTGATAGATAGCACAGCGATTAACATTCCTTGGCAGATCTTAGAGAAGTTCTGGTGTCAATAAAGTCTCTCTAAATTGAGTTGAGTTCAGATGATAAATGTCTCATTCTTTTGTATCCCAGTTCCGCTATCAATCAGGCAGAACCACAGTTGAAAAACAACTTATCTCAGGTTAAAACACCAACTTCTCCAGCTCCCTTCACCTCTGAACACATTGCATGGCAATGTGAGTGAACTTACCCCAAAAACACTGGGTTACCTGGTTACTACAAGCAACCTCTAAGTTTGAATGTGGCTTACGTAGCATAGGCCAGTTGTACAAACAAGCAAGTAAGATTTAAAACATATTCTATTTTGAATACCACGGTTTCCTTAAGGGCAGTTTAATGCAGCATATTTTTCAGATTTCCTGTGTGTTGCATGCCACTGTGATGTAATCTAGCAAGATGCTCCAAACTGTGACAGACATTTTCAAATGTGAAAAATATGTTTCCAAAAAACAAGGTTACTATCACATCAGACTTAACAACCAAAAAAAGCTGGGCTGACAGGTTTGAACTACATTTAATGCCATCTCAAACCTCTAAGGGCGTATAACTCTGGTAATGTGCACGATATAAGAACTTAAATATACTCCAACAAAGACAAATGAACATTCTGAAGAGATCATAATCTCTGGTTTTAGGAACAATGGTCACTATCTGAACACCTTCTGAAAGGTCATTTGTCAATAAGAATGTATTTAAAAATTAAGCAGTGCTCCATTCAGCCTTACCAAGACTTTAGCTAGTGCATTAGTTTGAACCACTCTAAGGAAAGCCAAGTTTGTTGAAAAGAAGGGGACTGAGCAGAGGTTGAGGAGCCATCATCTACAAGAGAAGACTGTCAGAACTATAATTATTTAGTATAGGGAAGTTGAAGAAATTGACAGCTTAAGGTATTGGAAAGCCTGAGGCAAAGAGCACAGTAATAATCTCCTTGTCTTCAAGAATGAAAAGTAACATACTAACTGCAGTGAGGAAGACTCACATGTAATATAATGCAAAACTCCTTAAAGGTAAGGATAATGAAGAACTGGAATAGATTTTCTTGGGAAGCTATAGGATCTCTGGAGTATTTTACGAGCTGCTTAGGTAAGCATCTGGCAGGAATGACATAAACTCAGTTGATTCTGTCCTGAGCCACAGCACAATATGAAACCTGGAGATTCCACGTTCCATATCTTTATTTTCTGTGAATCTGTATTTTGGAGACCTGCAACAGAAGGCAACCAAAGCACTACATTTCAAATAACCTTTCTCCTTATGCAAAATCTGGACTTCAGTGTTTGGGCTAGCCATAACACCTTCATTTCAGTTTTGATTGCCTCTTTGTGTTGCATGGCAAGTTGAAGAGGCAACTTGAATATGATACTTTGAAATGTATGTGGTGAAGAAAACCAGCAAATTTTAAAGGACTACTTTAACATAATAATTTTGTAAGAAGAGTCAATCGTTGGATGCAAGAGGCAAATGTTTTCAAAGCAGAAGAAAAGTGCATCTTACTAAAAATGGGAGTCAACAATCGTTGAAATTATCTACCAATGAAAATGATGGATTACTCCTTCTTGAAGGCATTGACTCAAAGCTGAATGTATTTCCAGAATCTAAACTTCAGTCATATAAATTATTGGATTTACTGTAGAAATACTAAGTTTAATTACTATGACAGTGCTGTAAAGAAGATGAGCTTTTTGTAATGTAAATAATTCTTCACATCTTTCTCTCGTAGTACTCTCTTATTTGAAATTATTCATATTTTATAAGCAAGTCATGTCATAACAGAACAATGTTTTTCTGATCTACATTTTTTTTCAAAACAGTTCTCTTTCCCACCTAAGATATTCCAAATGCTCACAAGCTAAATTCCCAGAACACTAAGATTTTCATAATTCTTTGGAATTATGGGAATGAATATACAATTTTCTGGGTTTATAACTGCCTATTACTAGAAGAAACTTACATTTCAGAACAATGAGCCATTTTAATGTACAAAAACGGGCTTTAAGTTTTCAAAAATGTTAATATGAATTATGTTAACATCTTCAAAATACCTTTCTGAATATTCTGCCAAATAAAAAATAATCAGTCAAGTGAAAGAAAAATTAAAGTGCTTTGATTAAACAAAGCAGCTTTTTCCAATTGAATATCTATTGTTAAATGTACCCACTTGAATATCTTTTTTAATAAAATAAACTGCTCTTTCACTTCAATTCTGTCACCAAAAGTCTTTTTCTCCAGCATTCTCACGGCTTGTTTTCTTTTTCCAGAATCTCCAACTCATTATCTTTCTTTTCAGAAACAATAGCCTGGTACTAAGTAAAACTGAATAAAGGAAAAAATAAACAACAAAACCCCTTCATAGCTCTGCCTCAGTTAAATTCTCTTTTATTAGATAAAATGATCAGGATTATCCTGTGTAATCACCATAAGAGATCACTTCTATGGTATTCGTGTTTTCCACCAATGCTGGCAGCAGTAGATCCACAGTTATTTTCACAACATTGAGGGAAATTTTACATGGCTTTGGAACTCTGGAATTCTGGAACTCTACTGAAAGCATTTCTATTTAATGAAGGTACCCACTGATAAGACTTTTAAGACTTTGTCAGATGGATCATAATAGACTCTAAGTTAATCTTGTTGGTATCATGTAATGCTGATCTGTTCCTCAGAGTAACACTTGGTAGAAATTAAAAGCCTGCAATACAGACTATGTCTATGCTGTTACCAAAATCAATGTAATTCATCATTTCAAAGACTAAAACCCAGCTTATTTCTCTAAAGCACTTGTTCAGACTTTGGTTACATTCACATGAAAACTTATTTCTTATCAATCAAATCCTGTACCAGCCTGTTCATTATTTGACTGGAATGTGATGTCAGGTAAACCAGCCTACAACTGTCTGGACTGGCTCACTTCTGCCATTTGATTGCTGGAACAATATTGTAATTTTTCCTCTGTTCTGGAGGTTGCCCAATATCCAGGAGTTAGTAAAAATTAACATCTGTGAAACAGAGATGTCCTTAGCCAACTCTTTCAAGACTCTTAGGTACAAGTTAGCCAAGAAAGATGATATAAAAATGTTTATCCCTAGCAGATCTCTATTGTTTTCCTTTGGTACTGATGAGCTAGGAAGGTGATAAATTATGTCACAGTACATACTTCCAAATGGAGTTAAGAAACCCTTATTAATTCTGTCTTTTTTACTTCATCACTGTCAGTTTTTTTCTGGCTCCTCCAATATCAAGCCTATCTCTTCCCTAAGGTTTCGTCTGTTCCTGTCATGAGGGATTCTATAGTAGGTTTAATTTCTCTTTAATAGCAAGGTTTAATTTCTCTGAACAATTTCACAACTTCTACTTTATACAGGTGGTTTTCAACTTTGTCCTTTTTTTTTCCCTCTACGTTAGATATTTGGGGATGATGATAGCCTTGTTTCTCCACTGGATCAGAATTTATTTCAGCAAATTAAATCTTCTAAATGCGGAATCAAGACTTACTAGCCAAACAATAAACTCTTGCTGAGGAACTCCCTTTTTTAATTCAGATTTTTCCATCTGCTGTTTTCCTCCAAAGCAAATTTATTCATCACTTCTCCCCAGCTTCCACAAAATTTATTCATCACTTCTTCCTAACTTCCACAAATGTGCTGGGACTGTTGTCTTTTAATATATTAAGTATAAGTTACATATTACTTGCAATCAGATTGTGATCAGACCTATAGCTACTAAAGGCTGCTGCACAGTGTTTAATTCATCCTTATCCATCAGAACAAGATTCAGCAGAAAATTATTCATTGTCAGACCCAGTGTGTTTTGCGTTAGAAAATCATCATCTATCATCCATCATTTTTAGGAGCTTTACAGCCCCCTGCATGAAGTGGTGCTTCCATCACTGCATCCTGGACTCAAGTCCCTCATGAAAATTATTCTTTCTATATATTAAAGACAGGTGTTACTTGGCTGGATGCAGAGGGCTATAACTAATTTACATTAGTGCATGGTCGTGGCCTTTATTAATTAGTTTGTAGATCCATGGGCATTCAAGAGTGCATATTTCAAGTTTCCCTGTAGCCTCTCAGATTTCAGAACTTCAACTCATCAGATCAACCTTTTTACTATTTACTTTTTTTCTTTATTTTTCATGTAGTTCTATAAGCAGCTTTTATCAGAGAGAAAGCAAGACAGCTCTTTCTTGCATTAATGAAAAACAGACATGGAAATTAGGTTGTAACTATGAAAAGACACATTTTCACCTCCAAATGATTTACTTTTGATATACGTTGAGTCTGAGATCTTGAAGGATTATGAAAATTCTTTCTCCAACCTGCTGTGTAACAAAGTCTGTTAAACCCCACTGCCTGTTCTTTGGATTGTTCCTGACTGAAATACTTTAAGGGACTGATGACCCTGGTTTGGGTAATGAACATTTTGAGCTAATTTTATCTCCATTCTGACATGAAAGTTCAGACAAGATCATGTGATGAAAGCTTGGCATCTTTTCTTTAGAATTGTATCAACCAAAGGCCTACGTGATTATTGTACTTTAGAGTTTTCCCCCTCTACTCCCAAAGACCCTCTGTAACTAGTTTAGATTAAAGATATCTGCCTTCCATACAGGATTCTAAGTGTGAACAAAAAATTTTACCTGTGTTATACTGAGGATTTTATCCTCTAATACTATGATGATGGACAAAAAACGAGTTCCTTTGTAAATGAGTAATAGCACCAAATTAAATGTAACTTGTGACAGTAATTTCTCACAAAATCCCTCTAGTGTTTCTTAACTGGAATTACCATAATACACATGAATTGTATAATTGTACAGCAAGAGCCTTGGATCCCTACATTCAAAAGAGCCTATTTTTTTATATATGCCATGGATTTGTGTGTTGGAACAGCATATGTATTTGGCAGCCTCTTAATTAAAAAAGCCTGCAAGGCTCCACCATTTCACAAGCTGAAGAGCAATTTTAATAATTATAATTACACAGAAGCATGCACATGGACTTGGCAATCACCATCTAAGCAACTAGCTCAGACTAAACTTAAATTGTTAATGCTCCTTTGCATTGAACCAAGCCAAACTGAGCAGTGAGACCTGATTTTGCTACTAAAGCTGATTATGTGAGATAACGTCCACTAAACTGCCAACTTTTGTGGCAGGTACAAGGTTTGTTAAGGGCAAGAATGTACGTTAGAAAACTTCAAAAACAAAGAACATTGCTTATGAACATTTTCCCTGTTGGAAGCCATTATGCCTTTACTGTAGACAATGTACTCAGACCCTTTAAGCCCAAATTAGTACCACTGATGATGCAGCAAGAAGTCATTTTGCTTTTGCTGATCACAAGCAATGGGGCCAAATCAACTATGATGTGCATCATGAAGGTGTTCATGTCATGAACAGAGGTCCAACTTGTGCTGGCCAACAACAGAGAAAGGAATGACACTGGAGACTCCAAGCCAGCACTCCATGTCTGAAAGCAATGACTATGCTGATGTGATGGGCCCAGATATGCTGGCTTGAGAGCCAGACTATGATATAGGTCCTGCACAAAATATCCAGAGGACCCCAGGGAGTCTGGCTGCAGTTATCCTGCTATGGGACCTAGTCCAAACTATAATGCTATCCACACTTGTGCTGTGGGTAGGAGCACTAACTCCTTGCCCGCTCCTCCCTGCTAGAATAGGTCAAGTCAAAACCCAAGCATTTCTAAAGTTCCAAAGCTCTGTAAATCTGCAAAGCTTTGGTGTAAATTAAGAAGTTTAAACTGTTGCTTCTGTATGACTTTATGAGGCAGACATCTTTGGTAGTTATAGACTTCAGGTTTTAGTCTCTTCTCTAGCACCAGTTCATGTTATTCTCATCATCTGTAAGGTATCAATGCAATGTGAAAGCCCCTAATACCCAGAGGCCACAAGATATGCAGGTACAAGGTTATCACAATGTGTTAAATATGCTGTTCACCCTGAAAATTTACAGTTTCGTTTCTCTCCTCATCCATGCAAGGAGTAAGATTTGGCTCTATTAGTCTCTAAATTTCCAATGAACTGAAATAAATATGTTAAATTCTCAGGAAAAAAAGCACAGCTCTCATTTGTACCATGCAAGCAGACCAAATCAAAGTCATTAAGCACTGCCAAATGACCTTTTTTCCTTTTTCACAGTTAGAATGATTTTCAGCACTGATCTCTGAAGGAAAATGCTACTGATTAACTAAACTGATACCAAAAGTCAGACATGAAAGGGAAAGATCCTAAGCTAGAGTACAGGAACTGTGCTCCCACAGAAGATGTCCCAGCCAGATTCATTCTATGATAAGATAATCTTCCTAGATGCTTTTCTGACCCGTATCCATGAAACATCACATCCACTCCTTTGCTTTGCATTGTCTTACTTTTGGGCCAGGGAGCTCATCTTTCAAGTAGCTAAATTATATACAAAAATCCCCAACCAATACTTGTATATGTTGCTTACTTTTATGGTTGCAGGGTGGTATAGGACCTATTTCCAACTTGTAAGTCCTTAGAGGCTTCAGAGTGTTAGTAAGCATTGATGAAACTGGGATTTTAGTAGAATTTTGTGGTTAGAATATTTCTTACAGTAATATATAGAGGCTAACATATTTTAACAACTTGTATAGCTTTCAATATCTGGAATAATTACATACTATCACTGTTAAAACTGCATGGTACCCTTTTTGAATCAGATTTTCAAGGAATTTTTTTTTTACTTGAAGCAATCAAGTCATTCAAGAAAAGAGTCATCTCGATCTCCTGAAACACTAGCCATTACCAGTCAAAACCTCACTGATCTTTAAGGCATTCCCCAAGGGCCTGGTCATTCAAGTATTAGTCTTCTCTCAGACATGCAGCTCTGCTCAGCAGGGGCAGCACTTCTAGGCTAGCAAGAAGTCTTCATGTTGGTTAACATGCAGCTGTGCTGTAAAAGCACTGGATTGAAATAAAAAGAAAAAATCATCATACATTCACCTATCACAAACATGCAATGGTGTCATAGGAACAACACATAGCTGGATGCAGCTGGCACTCCTTGACCTATCCAAGACTGCCCTGCATTTCACTAGGCTGTTTTGAACAATGCCAATGCCTCGGTAAAGATCCAGTTGAAGGTCTGTAAAACTCCTGAGAATCTTTCATAATGAGTGATGTACCTGAAATGCAAGAACAGCATACACAGGACATAGCTGAGTGCTTTAACCATATCTGAGGTAACAACAATTTGTGTTTTCTGCAGCCAGTTTATGTGGATTGCAGAAATAAGCCTTCCAAAATCGGATAAAACAATTCTGAAATCTGTTTCTAGCAAATTAATGTGTCTCATTGCATGAAAAAGACATTTTAAAAGTTCATGAAGACAGAACTCTTTGCAATGCACTGTTGGCTGACCTTCATATGCTTCTTCTGTTCTGTGCCCCAAAAGGCATTATATGCATGTAATTTCCAATATGGGAACAATTTGAGTTGTAATTAGGCAAATCTCAGAAGGTTCCGCCACTGATTTCTTCATTCTTTCAATATTATTCTATAGGACACACCAAAAACATTACATTAGGTTCAAGCAGGGGACAATTAAGAAAACTTTAATCCTGTTACAGGGGTATGTAAACATATCATCACTTCATAATGGTGTTATTATACTTTACATATTGGGCAGATGGGTTGTATTGGTGTTCTGGCATTTAGTATCACACATGCTGTCTCCAAATATAACTTGCCATATTAACAGACACATTTCCCATTATCAGACCCATAGGATGACATTTTTCTGCTAGAAACTGTAATAAGCAATATTTATCTGCCAAAAGACATAGTGACAGAGTTAAGAGATTGGGACAACTTATTTTCATATAAGCTTTTTGTTTTGGTGAAAAAAGTCAACAGATTAATATTACATTGAGAACAGGTATTGACACTAGATTTTTTTTTCATTTCTAAAATCCATTGTATGATAAGAAGAAAGTGTGATTTTCCTTCTTTGATATGCAATATTTTTTCATTTTCTTTTCAGGTTTGCAATTTAGGTATAAAAATATGTTCATGTGCTTTAACACATGAACACCTATATATGTGTATGTGTGTGTAAGGTAAGGAATATATAGAATACACTGCTATATGCACTAGTTGAGGATTAGTTGAAAGTTATACCTTTTGCATACTGATTAACACAGTTGGATTTAACTTAGAGATTATAAAGCCTTATAATATTTACTTGACATCAAGTAAATAATCTCTAAAAAAAACCAATTTCTTCATTGAAAGACATTTAAGAAAATTACCCTAAAGCAATTTCCACAATCAGATTAAAAGGAACAAAATAATTGCATAAATACTATGCTCTTTTTGTCAGGTCATAAGTTACTATAATACCACAGACTATAGAGAGAATCTGTCACCTTTACTTGACATCCAAAGTGATTAATCTCTCAAGGTATCTATTTTAACAACAGAATAATATGAGAAATCAGCTTACTTAAAAAGATGCAGAGGAATTCAGTACCAACCTAAAATTACAGAGAAACACAAACTAAGACAATATAATTCACAAGTTTTGTGTGGACTATGTTAAGTCCAACTAGTCACAAGATGTAACATGAAATTGGCAACGTTAAGTGATGTTTATGTTATGTTTGATATAATTTTAACACCAGTTTATGTTCACTATTGTGCTTATGGTCTTCATTTTGCAAGAAGAGCACAAACATTCCTCTGGGTTTGTGGCTGGTACAGGATGACTAGGAAAGTGCAGAATAACAGGGGAAACTAATCTTGATGTCTCTCTTGGCATTTCTTTCCTGCTGCCAGTAATCAGAGGCGTAAGGACTTCCTAAGCCAGAGATTATTTCTTCATGTTATTAGCCTTTGAGTACCTTTTTTCCATGAATTCATCTAATTGCCTTCTTAGATTCACGTAAACTTCCAGGATTATAAGTGCCACAGTTTAACTATGTAATGTTTACTTTGAACTTGCCATTCTATAACCTTCTCAGAAGCCTCTTCATGTTTTCCTTTATGATAAACAGTGAACAATCATTCCCTGTTCACTAAAATCATGCCACTTCTATTTTCTAATATGTCTTCTACCCTCCTCAATTATCCAGCACACTTAATTAGCTAAACTATGTGCTAAAATGACTTGAATATATTGAAGACTTAAAATTAACATTCACTGAATGCTTAATTAGATCATCTTTTAAAAAGTACAAAGTGTTTACGTTTCTTCTCTGGAAGACTTATGTATTTTTCTAGATTTTCTAAAAAGACATGCCTCTCTACATTGAGCTGTGCTCAAGGATGAAACTCTGAGCAAACTGATAGCATAGACAATTAATAGCAGCACAGGGTGGTTGTAATTCCAAGTGTGTAAGGCAGACCTCAGTTCATTTAAACAACACATGTCTACGTGATACCTGTCAAAACCACTCCTTTAGAAACAGAACAGGTTGTGTGGATTTAGCAGGTGAAACCTCCTCTGTAATAAACATCCTTCAGGCATAAACTAGGCAGTGATTTGTACAAACCATTCTCCTCCTCTGCAAAGTGAATCATATCACAAAGCTGGTGTTTGGGCACTGCTGGCCACAGCGTGTCTGTTTTTCCAGCTGAATCTATTACAGTCAGTGCAATGGCAGCATTCAGAAACCAGAGTCAGGACAAAATGGTGAGAACAAAAGAACACGTCTTCCCTACCAACCAAAACAAAACACAAACAAACAAACAAAAACCTGTTACTCATTAGACTGATGCATGATTCCCAGCTTAAATTGAAAAAGAATAAGGAAAAAAAAATATTTATTTTAGTTTCCATTGCTCGGCTCTGACATGGACTGTCATGTACACTCACACTTTGTAGGTGTTTGACTGAGCATTATTTCTTTCTGCAAAAAGAAAACATCAGTTCAACCAGCCAGCTTTTGAACAAGTTTTGTGCCTTCGCATTTTTTTTCTTTTTAATAAACAGCTCCAACTTAAATGTATTTAAGAGAAAAGTCTTCTGCTGCACTGATTCATTTGAAATGGGCTCAGGCTATACCCTTGACTCAAGCAGACACAGTATGGAAGTGATTAAACTTCTGCTCTTATTCAGGTCTGTGGCAGAATGTAATGTTGAATTACCAGCTTTGGAGAGAAGAAGCAGAAGGGAAAACCTTTATTCCCTGAAATTCTCAGATGGTGGCCTCTAAGATGTCATGGAACAGAGATGCTCTGAACTCCTGTCAGCAAATCGCTTTGGGCTCTGCCTCAAGCTAGCTGATGTGAGCAGAGAATGCCGATGCTTGAGATGAGCTCTCCTGGAGAAGACATTTGCTAAGGGTCACCCATGAGCCCCCTGCACCTCAAATATGTCCCCTTTCTCATTCTGTGGCTTCACATGCCAGAGATGCTTAGTGGCCCAAAGTCTCATAAACCAACCAGCATCTTCTAGCCATTCCATCTCAACAGCATGTGGTGTAATATGTCTAAAGCTAAAGGAGGTAATTTCTCCACAGCTGCAGTTTAATGTTGTCAGTCCTCTCCTCAACACCCATATTGTTCCCACCACAAACACACATGGGATCCATCACATGAGTTTTCATACACTCTGGGAGAAGAGAAAATTCAGAGATGTGCCTCAGTCAAATGAGTAGGGAATACTGGTGGAAGAAGGATAAGGCCTGGCAACCAATACTAGAGCCTGCTCGGAGACTGCAGAGCATGCAGATGTAAGAAGGAAAAGGAAGTCTTAGAAACACCTTCGAAGTTTCAAACTCTGAGAAACTATTGCAGTTTTATATTCCTTTTAGTTCTGGAGGTTCTCTTCTGGAAGGAAAAACAAATTGAAACACAGACTTCTTTAATATATTTATTTGAATGTGAAAGCACAGAGTGACCCTGACATGTATAGACCCCTACCTCCAAGTCTGATAGAGATTCCGCAGTCCAAACCTGAGGTCATCTCCAGTTCCCAACACTCCACTAGTGTCACAGAAGCAAAAAAGTGGAGGTGTCTTTCTGCCATTGTCCCATTTAATATCCAGATTCCTGGTAACTGAACAGACCTTGTAATCCTGATGGCCACATGATAGTATGGCTATACTTTCAACATAGTCTCTTAACACAGTGGTCAAGTTTCACAACAAATGTGGAGTGATCCAGCAATGACCTGGTTACTAGAGTATTTTGGTCAACACAAATGTTCCTCCACTGATAGTCACAGGCAGCTGCAAAAGCGCTGTTTTCTCAGGCCACAGTAGTGAAGTCATTTTGGTTGTTTTTTCAAATAACAGAGTATAAAACTGTGTTATATACACACAGGACTTGGCCAACAGAGGCATATACTGAAAATGGATCTTCATTAGGATTACACAGAGTGTGAGATTAACAAATCCAGAGGATTTATTGAAGCTGTAATATTAAAATGTTATTCATTTTATCTTCAAAGAATTAACAACTACCTGGACTGCAGCAACAAATGTAAGAGCAGTCCTTAAGCATACATTGTGCCCAGTTCACCAATGTATCCTGTCAATATGATGTTAGATCAACCTCATTTAAATTAATGTGATTACCAGCAGTACACATACAGTAAAGCTCAGGAATAAATATTAGATTAACACTTCTGGACATGTTCATATGAATATTGGCAACACACTAATTTGTAAAACTGATCTGAAATTTCAGAAGATCTTCCAGACCTAGTTTATTGAGCATGTAGACTTTTGTACGTTGACTCTCTGTTGTTTCTAATTCTCTGTAGTTCCCTTTATTTTTATATACATGCAAAATTTTAATTGTCTAGTATACTAGGTTTACCTTTCTTTGAGTTCCTCTGACCTCTGAACTTTTCTGCCTTGCATGCAACTTAGCAAAAGCATAACTTTTAAGGACTTGACATTTTAAAAAATTGTTATCAGTGCCCAACTTGGTCTTATTTCATCTGCTCTCTGCATCACAGTAGAAGAAACAAGCCTCATAGCTGCAGAAGTCTTTCAGATGCAATGACTACATCCCTACCAATGAACTAGGCAGCTCCAGACCCCATTCTCTGGCCCTGAGAGCAGAAGCATACTGTCATAACATGGACACATGCATTTATTAAAATCACACCCAAACTTCCTTTTTGATGATCCCTGGCCCAGGCTAACTCCTGAACCAGGACCAGGAATAGTATAAGAGACTTTCAGCAAGTCTAAGCCAAAACCATGCCAAGGATAGTTCTAACAATTTCATGACAGAAACAACAATATTCAGGGCATAGGCAAGACCTCTGGTATTGCTAATTTGTTAGTATAGACACTACAAAAGGATGTGGCTAATTGCCTAAAAGACATAGGGGATTCTCGGCCATACCCTGCGGCCAACACTAACACAAGTAGGCCCTTGAGCACATCATTGGCTCCCCTTGGAGCACTATATTGGAAACCCAGGGATTCCTCTGCCCTTGGCATGCTGCACCCTTAATCCCATCTCAAGTGTGTTGTTATACACTCTTGTATGGAGTGGACAGAAGCACAAGAACCTTGCTACTGTCCCACTTATTTCTTGGCCAGACCTGCTGCTACTCTCCGTTTCCTCTGCATTCCCCCCTCTGCCCCCCCAGCCCATACCATTACCTGCAGTGCTCTTCCAGCACCACTGAGCCTAGAAACTCAGGATAACAGAGCCCTAGTGCTCCACAAAGATTAACAAAGCTAAGCATATTCCAAGTATGTGGGCAAGTGTCCCACTGAAGCCAAGAAGAACTACAGGAAAACAACCAAAGAAAGAATTCACTTCAGCAAGATTTAGATCTGCAGTATACTCAATCATGGCAACATCATGAGACTGTGTTACTAACTGTGCCTGAAATAGCTGCTGCTGAAAGATATATTCATATTAACAGCATGTGCCATTTGTTGGGAGAATTGGGAGCATTGTGATAAAAACAACTATCATATTGCTGGAAGTTTGATGTTTTATAAAGGCTGCACGTTGTGCAGCAGTTTTACCATCAGTGGGAGACACTGAAATGATACTTCTTGGCTACAGAGGAGAAAGTTTATCACTTGAACTGGAAAAGCTGCAAAGTCACAGAATTTCACAAAGCAATATCTGCTTTTTTGTCTTTGTTGTCCTGTCTTCCCCCGTCTGCTGATGACACCTGTCCTTTACTAGCTCACAAGGCCACTCCCGATGAGTTTGAGGTGGGCAAACCCACCACTGTTGTCACTGTCTCGAGTCTTGCCAAGCACCTGCATAGCCTCCCACCACTTCTTCTATCTAGAGGCCATCAGCTTTTGTGCTAACATGACAGCTGACTTAAGCCTTATAGTCTATTTCACACCTAGGCAGCTCAGAGGGGCAGAACCTCATCTGGGGGCAACCTCTATGGGGACTAATAAGCATGACTCTCCAGCCCAAGTAAACAGGGCATTTGTGTGAAAAGAAGGTGAGTTCTGGGTCCTGTTCACTGCTTATGAACTTAAGCGCAAACTACTGCACCTGGAACAACAGAGTGCACCACCTGCTTTCTGCCTGTTTAACTCTCATGCTGAACCCAGCATTTTTTTTTCTGCCTCTAGGTGCAGTCTCAAAAACAGTGAGAAGTATGGCTTTCCCCTCTTTTTTCCCCTTTTCCAAGCGTCCTGGTGGGCAGAACATTTTCAAGGAATGGTGATGTAGAATTCTCTCGGAAGGGGGAGGTCAAAACAATTCATTCACCCACAGCCTGGAAAACTCCTCTCATTACTACAATAAGCAGCACCACTTTTATTGTTTATTCTTTAGTCCAACTGGTCATGATAACTGTGTGGGGTTTGTTGCAGCTTGTGGCCATACCTTTTTGAGCATGCCTATGGGAACAAGCATGTCCTCTTGGACAGAGAATCAGGGTGGACTTAAGCAGAAGAGTTTCCTTGGCTACTATGGCATCTGCAGGATGGGAAATGTAAGTGCACAGGAGCTTTACTTCTAAAAGCCAAGACAGGTACCAACCCATAAACATCAGACATTCATCTGTTTCAGAAGTGGTTTTGAGGCTCACACCTTTAAACCCATCTCCATAATTTCTGGCAAGGTCCAGTGTGTATGACCAAGGTCATTAGTAGTTTTGGCCAAATTTGTATTAACAGCAACATATTATTTACTTACTTTATTTAAAAATTACTTTAAATAAGGTGAGTAACTGGATATTTACCTAACAAAATCTTTCAGACAAGTCTAATTTTGGTTACTACAATATTTCCCACGTTAAAGAAAATCTTTCTCTTTTCTCCTACGCCTTATCATATTCACATTTATTTTGGTAGCAATAAATAATAATTCTGCCCTCATCACTAAATTATTTTGTTTGCTATTCTAGCAGTTTGCTCACAGGATTATTAAGTAGCATTGGGTTTGGTTTTTTTTATACAGCAAATCACTTCTCCAAGGGTGACCATTTTAGGACTGTCTTCTCCATAAGAACAGGGCAGATCTAAAGCTTAACTCACTGTCTTTATTCCAGTTGGTTTTGGATCAAGAACCAACACTCCTTACATCAGTCTGACAGGGAAGACAATCTACTGAGATAAGTGCTTTCAAATTAACTGTCCTCCCAAGGATTGAAAAGAAGTGCCCATAAAGTAGCTTCTGAACTATGAAAAAGCTACCACTGGCAATGGAGAGCAGTAAGATAGAGTACTTGTCCACAACAAACCAGAACTGCCTAATCCCTACAATCCCTTACAATTTTGGTTCTGTTAGCCAGGTCAGGTACTTTCCCATTCTTCTGTTGGGACACATCTCAGAACCTCTCTTCTGATTGTTGTTCTATGCCATGTCATAGCTCTGTGCCATGCGTGATTTCACGGATCTTTTCCAGTAATTAGTGTAATACCAAAGGGCAAGGAGCAGTTGTGGCTGAAAATTAATGCTATAGCAAAGGCCCATTAATCACAGCTTTCTACAAGCCAAATTAACTACAGAAGGTAGAGCTGATAACATGACAAATATTAACTACAGAAAGCTGCTAAAAATATGTAAAAACAGCCCAAGCCTTTGGAATTTTTGCCTTAAAAAGATTTTAAAAGAACAAAACAATTATTTAGGTTATAGAAAACACCTTGTCAACTATGCAGTATTAGAAACAGAGGATCAGTCCAATGGTATCTTAGTGGATTTTATTTTCTGTTCATTGGTTTCTTACCAGGACCTAATCCGTGAAAGAGAAAAATATGTTTTCATTTCTGATGTAATCTTATGCATTTAATAATGAACTCTTATCAATTGCTAGACATATAAGGCAAGATGAATAAAAAAACCTTTCCCAATATAATTAACTGCACTACTTTTCAGTTGAAAATCACAATGTCCTTAACATTTGACATCATCTTGTATCTTCTGAATAATGGAAAAACCCACTTTTTAGTATTTCATGCTAAAAAAAAATGTGAAACACTCTCTACCATAATTCAAAATCATTGAAGTCAATGGAAAAACATGGGCTTTGGATCACGTTGCAGTTTTTCCCAGCAGTATCTCACATCCTGAGGTGGAAGAAAGCAACCACCACGTATAAAATTTGTTAATAGAGTAGGTGTAAAGAGAGTGTGCTTATCTCTGAAAAGAAACCATATGAGGCACAAAGGATTTTTAGTTTGCAATTTCATGTTTACAAGAATTTCATACAGTAACTAAATAAGCCAAATCATTTTAGCAAGTGGAAGATATAAGCTGATTCTCCCAAGATGCCAATTAACAGTTCCAAGGATTTTGTGCAGTATTCATCTGCCATAGCTTACATATCTGAGATTTAGATGTCTAAACCTGAGCTAATCCCTAGGTTCCCTTTAGGGTCAAAGAGAGAAGCAGTCACCTCTGAGAATCTATTTATCATACCCTACAGCAGACACAGCAGTCAGGGATGGAGAGGCCTAATTCTCTGTCATGGAGCTGAAGGTGAATATTTCCATTTCAGATACAACGACAGGTCTATGCAGCCAGGCTTGGTAAGTCTTACTGTAAGAGTGAGCAATGATGCTTAGATCAATAAACCATACAATAATACATCAGTTCAAAAAATAACAGTACCATGCTTTTTACTGGCACATGAAGTAAACAAGAAACTCTGATTTAGCTCAAAACTTAAAAAACCCACTTGGATGCTCACTGTTTTTGTAGACTACTGTAGGGAAAAGTAGGAAAAAATGCAAAATTTTCTGCAGAACATTTTTACTTTTGGACCGAAACTCAGTAAAATTCAATTCTGAAATTAATTTGATTATGCAAGAAAACATACTAACTGGAGACATTTAATCAAAACCACAGTGTTCCTTCAACTCTTCAGACACTTTAACTTAAAGCTAATTTCTTAAGTGGGCCAAAAAGCTTTTATAAAATTTATTCCAATTTGAACCAAAGTTTTGACATGAAAGTTTCTGAAACCCAAAGTAAATACTCTGAGAGAGAGAGAGAGAGGGAGACACAGTTCATCTGCCTTATCAAAAATTATGTGAGAGATTCAAATCAGGCCCTGATGTGAGGCAAAAACAGATGTTTCAACCCACAAATAGCTTTATATAAAATGCTTGAGGTTTTGTTTTTCTTTCAATGCAAAAATGAAAATAAAAAGTCATATTTTGATATTTTAGCGGATAAACAGAATTTACCAGAAAGGCTTTTTTTAGACTAAAATGTTCTGGTTTTATCACAGGCACATAGATCCTCACAACTACAGGGACAGGGAATGGTAGAGAAAACCAACTGTCACTGGAACCAGTCATCATTTAACAACAATTTTTGCCTGGGGTTCTCAAATATGAATGGTGAAAGGAGGAAGAAGAAGCAAGAAACAGCCTGGCAGAGCCCACTGTCCCTCACCCCAGTGTGAATGCAGAACAGCTCTCCTGCCCTCAAAACCATTCTTCTGGATTTACACTGGAGTAAATTAGAGAAGAATTCAGTGCAATAATATGAAACTGTTTACTGTTTTAATAGGAAAAAAGGTTAAAAATACAAAGGCAATAGTGAAGCATCTTTTTCACATTACCAGTGTTTTTAAAACTTTATCAGTCTTAAATTTAGCTTTTAAATGTAGGTCAGAATCAGAACCAGGTTTCAAGTTCACCAACCCTCCCATGTTTTGCACTTTCTGCTACAAAGAGGGGTAAGTTTATTAAATCAAAGTTCATGGAACTGGAATCTATAAACCCAAACTTACATATCCTGGTGGTTGTTCACTATTGATTTGTTTTGTGATGATTTAGGATCACCACAACGCAAAACAGCATCTCAAAAAAAAACCACCATGAAAGAGGGGAAGAAAGGAAAGAACTACTTAGTACATCCAAATGCTTCAGGAGAAGAAATGTATAAAAATTTATCTAACTCAGAGAAGGCTTATTAGTCCTTGGAGAAGGGAACACAAGTGCTATATTACTGTAAAACTTGGAGGTAACTGAATAACCTCATGCTGGACCAAATACAGGCCCATTAAAATTGCTGGGAATCTCTCCATTGACTACAATAGGCTTTGGATCAGGTCTCTTTTCCTTTTTTAGGCAAGGCAACACAAGATGGGGTGAAATCCTATTCCTACTGAAGTCAACAGGAGTTATGCCACTGACTTCATTTGGACCAAGTTTTCACTCTTCCATTATCAGAATATAAAGTGTGTTTTCCTGATCTAATCTGCTGGTTGTAAAAGAAGAGTGGAACAAAAAGACTGCAACACCATCCAAAAGAGAGCATACATCATGAAATGACAACCTTAATGCATTTCCAAGTGGCATGTGGCATGAAGTTCTCAAAAGAAAAATGGTGACAGAAGCTGAAGCAGCACGGGTGTGTACTACAGGCTAAATTACCTGTCAACACTTCTTCATATTGCAAACTGTGCTGTAGAAATTTTCTGGCAAATAAAAAATCAGGAGTCACATTCCTACAAGACTGACCTACCTACCCAGTCCTGCTGGCATTTATATGGTGGATTATCTTGTTAACATCACACAGAAGATCTCAGAAACAAAGTTTGAATCTGATTTTCCATGCTTGATCTTTCCCCTCCATGCCCAAATGAAAAAAAACCCAAAAGTTCACCAGCCTCTTAAGTTGTTCATCGACCTGGATGCCTAAAAAAGAAAAACATCAAGTGGATGCCCATCCAATTTTGCCATTTGTTAGGTCTAGTGCTTTTTGGGCATGACAGTAGCATTGTGTTTCTTTCAGAGCAGCCCTTGCACCTGCTCAGCACAGGGTTTCATAATTGTTGGTCTGGGACAAGGGATGCAGGGAGGGGGGACATGTGTTTCAGACTCACCTCCATCAACCTAACATTCTTGTGAAAGCACAGCTCCAGGTTAGACCTTGGCACCATTACAAAGAGATGAGGAGGCACAGCAGTGCCTGCCTGAGAGGACACTTCCCTTGACCTCCTAAGTGAGTCAGAACCTGAGCTTCTTGTTCACTAGGAGCCAAACTAAGAAACACACAGGAAAGCCAAAAAAGCACATAGAGAAATAAAATATCATGAGGTCCAGAGGCAGGCAAACAAAGAAGACAACAATAAGGAGTGCTGTCTTTTTCAGTATAAATTGCAGATCAGAGCCTGGAGACTGGGCCCCAGAGGAGAGCAGCAGGATGCAGCTGACGATGGACTGACTCATGAATCCACTGACTAGTAGCAGTATTAAAAAAGAGCATGAAGATGCCACAACTCTGTGTGAGCAGTTCGTCAGCCAAGGCAGACACAAATGAGAACATTAGCAAAGCCAGTGGTTCCCATTTGGTAAGGCACAAGCCTAGAGCAGATGCAAGGCTGCACTGAGACCAGGACAATCTCCATACCAGTAAAATAAATGAGGGGTTTTCCTCCCCCCACCAAACTGTGCCTAGGAGAGGTTTTTTGGCACTTGCCAGGCACCATGTTGGCAGTTTTGCAGAAGGGTTCACTGTGAACCAGATGGTCTCAGCCCCCTGAAGCCCTCCTGACTCCCTCCCAGACCACAATTCCACTGCTGCTATCACCAAATTCAATGTTAAAACCCGAGGCTAAGGGCAGAAGAAGTGTAAACAAGGGCAGCAATAAGGCTGCCTGAGGTGCAGTGCACAGAAACTCTTTGAAGAGAGTCAGTTGCAGCAAGTCTGGGAAACAGCAAAATCAGGAGAGCAGATGGAAGAGGCCAAAATAAAACATGATGCAAGAAATGTGAAGTCCAACAGGTAGTTTGGTGGCACCTTACAAGGTGTGCTGAAAACAGAGTCACTTTGAAGTGATTCCAGAAACCGAGAGCAAACCTGGAGAGTCATGAGAGTGTGATGGTGACTTCAGTTGGTTTGCTGTGATGTCCTGAACCCTCAGAGCTCACAGCAAAGCCAGACTGCAAAAATCCACAGAGGAAAAAGCATCAAACATTTCAATCTAAGATGGCAAGTGGTACTTAGACATGCCACATCAAAATAAAAAAGAGGACAAACTATACTGTTTTAAGAGTTATGTCTTCACAGAAAAATAGCAAATGACTTAAATACCAAGGAACAAAATATCAGAGGCAAGCTTCAGACACTGCCAGCAGCCAGGTAAGAGCCAGCACAGTTGTGCAAGTGCTTTAAACTGCATCAGGTATTTAAGTCCCCAGGCTTAAGCACCTCAGTTAGGAATGACACAGGTGTAGAGCAGACCCATCTGGAATGGGAACTGAGACAGGCTGTGCAGAGAACTGCTGAGAAAACTTCCAGCACCTGATCCCATCTCTGCCAGGCCAGCAGATGCAGTGCAGACCCCTCAGCTAATTATGCCACAGCACAGTTGGCCTGAGAGCAGGATGAGCAAGTATGCAGTACTGCATTCCAGCAGCTCCAAAGCTGGGTAAGGTGTAGGCACCCAGGTTGCAGTGTAGCTGTGTGCCTCCCACCAGTCCTACACCCTGGGAAGTTGCAAGCCAATGCACAAGCGTCTGAAGGACACAGGGCTGCTCAAGTCTGTCAAAGGACAAACCAGCATGCACAGCAGTTTGCCTGCATCACTAACCATGGATTGACAAATACACAGGCCAGTCTGAAAGCTTTCCTGGATGTGATTTTGGCAGCTAGTTCCCTGATAATCAGCTCTCTTAGTCACTGTCTGTCACTATTAAGCCAGTGTTCTTTCATGCTGTAATTGCATCCCATATGTAAAGTTACTCCTAAAAGCTGCCTTTGATAATTGCTTTTTCTTCTTTGTATCAGCACAGGCAGAAGTGAAACAATAGACTGTAAGGATTTCTTTCTGAGGCACTCCTGTGGATGTGATCCAGTTGGCCATTCACAGCATTTTAAAGACTGTGTATTTACCCACCCAGCTCAGCTCCAAGGTAAGCACCTACACTCATTGCTAGAGTGCTGACAGGCTTTATTTACTTTTGCTGTAGTGAAGTAAATTCTGCCATAAAAACAACCTTTCTTAACTGCAGGGGTATGCACAGGAGAAAGATTGACACCACAGAGGTGGACTGTGGATCACAGGGATCTGCTACAGGGATCATGACATGGCAGCAAAAAGCAGGGGGGGGAAATCACTTTAATTCTATGCTAAAAATAGTAATGCTTTGGGCTAAACTTAGCAGTATTGCCTCCACACATGGTTTGGTAAGAACTCTATGCAATGTGTCCAGCTCTGGAATTTGCATTTTAAAACAGACCAAAAGTTGGGAAGGTTCTGGAAAACATATCTTCTAACAAGAAATTTAAAGATTTCTGTCAGTTTAGGCCCTCAAAGAAGCAGACCAGTTTTCAAAGCTTCCGAAGTGGAGAGGGATGATATGAACAACCCCTTAACCATATCAGAGAAAGACCCTGCAAGACCAACTCATTGAAACTGCAAAGTAGAAAAATGTAAACTGAAAATAGGACGCAAATTCCTTACAGTGGGAGAGTAATTAATCACTGGAACATATTACCCAAGGAGCTGGTAAATTCATCATCACTTGGAGCCTTTAAATGCAAACTGGATGTTTAAGTGACATGCTCTAATAGTTCAACAGCAAGTTAGCAGCCACAGTATCATTTACTCTTCTAAGTGTAAAATAATTCCAGTTCCTCATGCTGCAAAACTGCTGCCTGGAATTAGATGGCCCTTGCCACAGAGTAGGTCAAATAAACTGGGACAGTGGATCCTTTCAGCCCCAAAATCTATCAGCCTCAAATCTCATAAACCTGTGAGCATTTAAATTGCTTTTTTCTGTTCATCTCTAATTTGATTGTGATACGTGTCATGCACCTTTAGTACCTTACAGTTAGGCTGAAGTAATGTTTGCAGGCAAAGAGAAACTAGAAAAGAAAAGGCATGTGTGCAACAGAATTAATTTGCAAAAACAAATCAAACCCTGGAATGTCTTACCTTCTAAGTGCCAGCTACTCAGTCTTAGCACTTCAGTAATTAATTATAGGAAGTTTTTGCTTACTTTATTTTTTAAACCCATAAATCATTTGTTGATGAATTCATAAATCTCACTGCTTCAGCTGGTAGAATATAAAGGTTTCTGTAATTTGTTAATCAGAAAGACCCAACAGGCTTAACACAGACATCTTAAATTTAGCTTTCCCTAGTTGACTGAGTACATTACCTTAAATGGGAATTTTCAGTCTGTGGAGCTGCACTCCCTATTGACCACACCAGAAGAAAGTCATTTGATAATAGAAATATTGCTGGATAATATTATAAGATAAAGCGGATAAGTAAGTTAACTCAGATCTCTGATAGCTCATGACTGCATTTTGATATGTCAGAAATGCAGGAGCCTGAACATGAATGGGACAATGAAGTGAGCAAAGTCCAATGGAAGTCTTTGAGGATAGAGGGCAGAAGGCTGTGAGCCACCAGAAACATCAAAGGAAAAAAGGGAATGATGAAACAACTGCCTGTTAAAGGGAAACAAATCCATGAGGTTTGTAATAAGATGGATAGAAGTGAATTTAATTCTGAACAGTAAAACAGTATTTGATCAGGAACTGCGGATCATGGCTTTTTTTTATTTATTTCATGTAGGTGAGCACAATATAGTCCAAATAAAAATACTTGGGTATTTCCAAACAGTTATATTGTGACATTGGGAAAATATGTGAGAATTTTTAATAGGAAAAATGTATACAAAAATATGAAAGACAGTGGAGAATTTTTCAAGAACTTCTTAGGTGACCAGGCAGCCTGTGATCAACAAAAAAGACAATGCTGTCTGAAAGCTTGCCTCGGTTCAGTGATATATTGAAGGCTTGGAATTTCAGAAGTGTTACTCAAGAAATGGCAAAAGATATCAAAAACAAACCAAACCATACAGATTAGCAGTTGTAAAGAGTAGGTGATGTGCAAACAAGACAGAAGATCCTGAAGGAAATAGTCATGGTTGGCAAAATAAGTTGTCAGAAGTTTAGATATATTGAGAGCAAAGAACAGGAAGGCAGATTTCTCAGTGACAATGGCAAAAAATTTAATAGCAATAATGAAAACAAAGAAAAAAATCTTTTTTCTGTTTGACCATGAGGTGTTTTATTCACCTATGATTAGAAAATTTTTTATTTCAAAGAGGGAAGAAAGGGGTCCAAAAGAGGGAATTAAATAATATCTACTAAGGATGCACATTTTAAAGCCATCAGCCTGGATAACTTGAACCCAGGAGTCCTAAAAGTCTTGCCTAAAGAAATCACTGCACACTTGTTGCTTATTTTTACTAAATCCCATAATACCAAAGTCTGAAAACACCAGATGAATGATCACCTTGTGCAAGCATTCGAGAGAGGCAAATTGTATCTACCAGAGTTATAATACTGATTATCCTGACATCAACCTCAAACAAAAGAATAAAAAAACACATATGGAATTTAACTGATAACAAAATAAAGGAGGCTCATATAATGAATACCAGACAACATGAAATGCTTTATGGGAAACAGTGTCGCTTAAACTAACTTGAGTTTGTTCTCTAAGAACTTTTTTTGGATAAATGTAACTCCATAGATGTAATAAAATTTTATAGGGTATTTGACTTGGTACCACACAACATTCTGATATAAAAGCATATAGGCCTAAGAAACTGCATATGAAATACATTGAGAATCAGCTAATTGATATACCTCAAAGTATTTGTAAGCAATGTCACTAAACAGGGCTGTTTCTAGGAGGGTCACAAAATGATGGCTATAAACCTGAGACCTACATCATATTATCTTCAACTATTTGAAAGGAAATATAAAATTACTGCTGATAATTTTTGTGGATGATATAAAGACAGTTGAAATGGGAGGCAAAAGTGGGGAGATGACAACCAGAGTGAACTAAACTGCAAGTAATCTGGGTCTACTCAAAGAAAACACTTATCGTAAATTCATATGTCTAAGGAGAAAAACATGGATTGTTCTTATAAAATAGGAATGGTCTTCTGGAAGCCAGCAGTTCTGAGATGGAATTTAAAGCCAGAATGGGCCAGGCTGACGCCCCCAGTGTCAAGCTGTGGCGAAAAAAATGTTGCTGCAGGCCTAAGAAACCTGTTAAGGAGATGTTTTCTAAGACTAAATTCCTCCTGTATCATTGCTGAGGCCAAAGTCACTACACTGAATAAAATCCTGACATTTTTAAAGGAAATTGCACTATCCTTTTCCCTACTGCTTCCATGCCCAACAAGCACAGGTAGACTGAAGACCTCTACTGCATGTACCATCAATGTAGTATTAATGATTAAAGTTTTGGTGATGTGTTGATAGTATACCACAACCTTACGAGAATAATGGATTTCAAAAAAGATCTTTAATCTGCCAGAATACATGAGGACAACTATTGCCAATAGCCAAAACACCACAAATTTTCCATTAAATATTTCATTCACTTCAATGCTTAGATAGATTGAACAACAAAAGGAACAACACACAAAGAAGGTGAACTGCCTGAAAGTAAAGTTTAGGTGCTTTACGGCCATCTGTGATTCAGCCAATCATGGCTTTTGGGCTCAGAAAGGGGGGTGACTGAGTTACACATGAAGAGGCCAAACTAGATGATCTCATGGTCTCCACTGATTTCAAATACTATGGAAAAGGACTTTACAATTGGAATGAGATGTTCTCAGATGGGCAATCCCAAACTGAGGCATTAAAAACACATCACTGGAGAGATTCTAATAGGCACATGAAAAGCTGCTGAATTTAAACTTTTTTAACTTAAAAATTACTGATCCAAATTTCTTAGATTTTTGTCAGTTTATATTATATCCCCATTTGAGGCAGGATTATTTCTCACCTTTTTATAAAATACCTCATGCTGAAGCTACTTGGAATTTTCCTTTCTTACCCTGGAAAATGAAAAATAAAAAGAAGTCCATTTTCAGCCAAAATTCTATTTTTCAGGGGAAACATTTTCCCAAGAGTGAGCTTTTTTTTTCACCAAAATAAATTGCTCTGTCAAAAGCAAAACTTTCATTCAAAACTAATTTTGATATGAAATTTTCAACCCACCATATCTACAATACTGATGCTGCTATAAATAAACAGAACAAAACCACATTAACTTTAATCAGTTACTTGCCAGATAAAATACATTATTCCTTCAGTTTGCCCTGAAAATTATTATATTTGAGCTGCGTGGGATAAAGGTTATCTCTCATTTGTACTCTGTAGCTCTGAAACTGGATCACCTTTTTTCTCCTGTCTGTATACAGTGGTGATTGACATTTAGACTTGAGAGTAATCTGTAAAAAAGTAAATGCGATTTATTTCCTACCCATGAAAAAGCTAAATAATCAAAGTGTGCAGATCTCAGCTGTCATTTCTTACAACTATGGATGGAGGGGTGGGTTTCCCAGGGAGAAGGAAGGAGATTTGAAGTTGTATCTCATACTTTGTGGATGATCACACGTCTTGGTGCCAGCCAGACGCTATCCCTACAGGCACTGTCAGGTTGTTACAACCTGCAGTATGGAAAGAACCAGATTACATTCCTCCATGCCAATTTCCAACTTTGTTTCCTAATTATTTTGCTTTCACTAATTAATGTCAGAACCCATGTTATTTGCTCTGTAGCCAGTCTTTCATTTCAGTCACTGTTGAATAACACTTTTAGTCTGCAGGTTATCTGGTGACAGCACAGTGTATTTTCACACCGTAATTTTACTTCTGATAAACAATATAGGTTGCCTCATGACCTTTTCCTCTACATAACAAAAGCTTTTTTAATTGAAGAGTCACAAGAATTTTCTTGGATAGCAGCTGCCGATGTTAAGGTCACACAATTTATCTCTGCAAGTTAAAAGAAAAAAGAATAAATAAACAAAATTTAAAAAAAAATCAAATAACAGATCGTGTGCAATGCCATTCACAGAATTATCACCTGTTAGAAGTCACCTGACCATCATACCTCCAAAACAGTCTAGATCCCACTTTTTATTCCTACAGGACAAAAGTCAGTGCTAGTCTAAGAGTGATTGTTCCTGACTCCAAGAAAAACACACAGGAAAAAAGAATGAGAACCACATGGAGACATCTCTGAGACACCATGCAGGAAGATGAAGTGTTATTAGATCTCATTAGATAAGACTATTGTAGTTATCTAGCAGAAAGGGGAAGAAATTAGGTTATGCCACTCCTTTAAGTAAATAATAATAATGCTTATGGAAACCCTACTCTTTTTCTAAAATTAATCATACCAGAGCACAGTTTGTACTTCAGTGGTGTGTGCGGTCTGATAATTTAACATAAATCTCTAATTGACCAGGAGAAAATAGGTTTAGGATCCAGATTCTCAGGGTCCAGTGTGGAGAGGTGGTGTACTGATCTCTACCTCTGGAGGTAACTCCATCCTCCAGATGAAGGTCATGGCTTCTGTGATGGATGAGTGCAGGCAAGCTCCAAGAGATTCTTGAACAACTGTGCTCCCTGAAGAGATGGCTCTGAGCTTTGTCCTCTTCTTTCTTACCCTTTTTCTCTGGTCTTTTGTATACTGTTTCCAAATCTTTCATGTTTTCCAATAGGTATTCATTGCAGGGGATCCATTAGCCTTCAGGTTACACTGCAGATATGATTTGCTTTCCAGACCGATCTTTTATTGGCAGCATTGGCTTTAAACATTATCTGCAGCTATCCATGCAGCACTCCCTGAAGGCAGAACCCACATCCCATCCACAAAATGAAGCATCCCTGAAAGGGAGAAGAAAAAGCTTCTGAGAGGCAGCAGAGAAGGAGATTCTGAAAGAAGGAGAAATTATAAGGGGTGAAATCTTGGCCTTTTAATAGTGGGAGTCTTTCTATTAGTTTCAGCTCTTTCCTGGGCTGCAGTAAGTAACTCTCACTGAGCCTTTGTTCTTTTGAGGAAGCAGCAGCCCACAAAGGAGCACTGGAGGTCTCAGGAAATCTGGTTGTGCTATGCATCTCAACTGTTTTTCCAAGTTATTTATTCTTCATGGAAGTCAAGATCTTGAGGACACAGACATCAATATCCAAGGACTCCAAATGGTGCACAAGACAGTAACAAGAGACATAGGAGGGTGAATAGTGCGTCAATAAATATCTGAAGCATTTAGGACATGGGATGGCAGAGCAAGAAGCCACACTTGCAGCAATGGAGCTGGTCAGCCCCACTCCTTCCACACTTCTTGGCCGACACTGTCTCGCTATAGGCCCAGCATACTCTCCTGAAATTCAGACTGTCAGTGTAAATTCTGAGAAGAAAGCAATCTCAGTCACCAGCCATGAATACTCAAGAGCTAGGATAGAAACCTCAGTTTTACCACCGATGTCATTGCAAAGGCTTGGATAGGTGTTTTCAAACCAACCCACACCTGTCCTTCACAAGTAACTTTCACCAATGGCCCAGTATCTCTGAAACAACACTCTTCTTGGCTTCTGTCAGGGATTTGTTTGCCTCAGGAAACCAAGATAAAGTCCTTGAAGTTTTCTCTGCAGTTACTCACTCTACAGGCCGTTAATGCTCAGTACAAATTGCAGAGCTCAAAATTCTGGAGGAATGCAAAGACAAAAAGTAAAAAGGGGGGGGGGGAGAGAAATGTTCTGGCAATCATCCAGTCACCAATGGAACTGGAGGAAACTCTATCACATGAATCATTTAAAAGTAAGATCAGTCTGGACACACCACTGGAAAATGTACCGTGGGGAACAGACTTGTGTTGGCAGGGGAAATGAACAGGATGAGCTAATCCTGTAGGTCTCTTCCATCTCTAGTTTCTGAGGGCCCAGTCCTCAAGGGACCTTGTAGGTTGGGCTTATGCCATGTCAGATTGCTTCAAAGAGAATTAATACATGAGTTTCAATAAACCTAGGACCACATAACCACAGATTTGCTGTTCAGCTTGACACACAGTAAGCACCTTTGCAAAGGCCTTTCTGGCAGCAAGAAAGAGTCTAAAAGGTCAGAGCAATTTTGAAAAACACTTGATGAAGGATATTTTAGAAAGTATCTCTTCTTTGACCAGACAGAGGCTCAAGGCTCAAAATCCCTATCTGATACACTTCCTGTTTGGAGCTGGGATTATGGTTCACTGTATTGTTAGAAACAAGGCCCAGCTGTGAAGCTTGGAGCTGGAGCCAGTCTACTATGGTATCTGTTTACATCCAGAAATTTGTTTTGGGACGTTATCTAGTCAGAATATACTGGCAACCTGCCTCATCCTCTTCAAAACAAATGCCCTGGATATTGCTAAATCCAAACATCAATAAGAAATGTTTTTGGGAGAAGATGATGGTGTAGAAAAAGACTCTGAGCCTTCTTCCCAGTCACCACTTCAATAAACTGGAGTGTCAAGGGATTGCTGAGATCAGTATCAAAACCTCGGATCCACCCTTCTCTTCTCTGCTTGTTTTCAACTCCCTGGGTATAAATTTGATTGGAGAGGTGAGAACAGGCTTTTATCTACAAAGGCCATGAAATGAGTTAGGAGATGTGAGCTTTGTGTCTGGTTCTAGTCATCACTCACTTTCTTTCCCAGCTCCTTAACTTCTTTTTGCAGTGGCTATAAAGGAAGCAATAGTGTCTACTTTTTGCGAAACACTTTTGATTTCTCAGCTAACTGGTGCTTTAACACCATGGAGTGCTAGTGCTGCTAGCAAGGAGGAAGGAAAGGAACTGTTGAGGGTGGTGCAAGTGGGTAATGGGACAAAACTAGCAAAGAGATATTTTAGGCTGGAAATAAGGAAAAAATTAACAATGAAGCCCATTAGACTGTGGAATAGGCTCCCAGAGGGAACTGTTGGCAGCCCCTTCACTTGAGTCATTTCACATAAGACTGGACAAAGCACTAGAAAATACACTGTAGGGAACAGCCCTGGGCTGACCTTCAGGGAGCGGAGGAGAGCAGGGGGGGGAATGGACTGTGTGACCTAATGGGTCTTTTCCATCCCCAACTTCTATGAATCTGTTACTGGCTAGTGAAAAATGTGATGTAAGGGCAGCCTGCAGTGATTGGCAGACTAAATGAAGGTCAGGAGTGATTTTTTGGATGCCTTGAGCTCAGTGCATGTCCCAAGCACTGACCACACTCACTCGGCATGTTTAGCCACCTGGCAGCTCCACTGTAGCCAACCCAAATAGTTCATATAAAATTGAAGTGCAATAGCAAACAACCATCTTTCTCAGAAATGTTCAATTTTCCTGGGATTTTTCTCGCTCTCTCCTTTTTTTTTTTTCTTTTCAGACAAGTCAAAAACAAGTGATTGAGCTGAGGTACTTGCTGAGTGAACTCAGCCTAGTCAAGGCTAACTGGTGTCTGATAGCACCACTGATAGAAGCAAATAAGCATTTACAAGAGGAAAGTCCACCTGCTCTATTTGGATACCAGCTCAGGCTACTCTTGGGCAGCAGACTGCTCCTTGAACTTGATAGACAGACCATTGTAAACATAGGCTAGAAAATCACATTTGCCTCTGTAGACAGACATGCATCACCCTAGGCTGTCAATGTTCCCTCCTCTGTGTCTTCTTTTCACAGAGCCCTTGGAAATAAAGCCCTGTGTTGCAAGCACCTGGAAAGCTCTGACTAGTTCTCATTCCTCTACATTGCCAAAAATACTCTGTCTCTCATGATTACCAGTGCTCTCTCTTTCCTGGGGCCAGAGTATGGTGGCAAAACTGTTTACTGATTTGTATGTGCTAGTTTTGTGTGTTTTTCTGATGTATTTGGATTGCCTTTCCTAATGTTGCCTTGGCCTGTTCCAGACTTGTCTTCTGGAAGAAGGCAAGATGTGTGCTGGATGTTGCTAATGAAGAGAGCACTCTAACTGGCAAATAACCTTGGTAAGGCATCAGAGGAAAGATGGGATGAGAAAAAGCAGGCAAGAGGAGATGGGGGAAGTGGAATCAGCCAATGAGAGTAAAGGAGGCATGACTAACTGGGGTAAGCAAACGGAAAACAGTGGATAATTGCCAATGAAAGGAGAATCTAGTGAAGCAGTGAAAAAAAAACAGAGGTGTAGAGTTAATGCACAAGTGGTCACACACAGATGAAATGCAGCTCTTCAGCTCAGGAGGTTTGCTCTGCCCTTACTTTGGAAGGTTGACCAAATTTTATGCCAGCTTTTATGGACTCCAAACAGTAAAAGGTCACTGTACTGGAAGCACTCAGTACTCCGGGCATTGCCTGAGGGATCTGCATGATCCCTGTGTACAGCCCCTCGGGCCCTTGGTGTACACTGGAGCCACTGTGCAGGGAGTCAGACTTCAGCAGGAAGCAGCAACCCTGAGCTCTCACTGTACAATCTGAGGACAGTCAGGAATGAAGTCCTATTCCCCACCTTTTCCCACCAAAAGCAAATAATTTCAGGAAGGTGAGGTCCCTCTATTTGATATTCCCTTTTAAAGGTCCTTGAATACAGGCAGGGCAATGAACACTGCCCCCTTTGCCTGTATGACATAAGGTGCTTCAACTGAATTACAGGCCCCTGAATGTTTCCTTCTCAATCAGAAGAAGAAAGCATGGAACAAGGCAGCTTTACTTTCTTCTTTGCTTACCTGGCAAAGTATTTGCAAGTTTGTTTTTCTTACCTGTGGTTTTATTTTTCAGTCCAAGTATATCAAATCAAACATGGGTTTTGGTCAGGGTGAATCTTGAAGGGAAAAAGGTAGTTTCTCTAAATATTTTGTAGATCAGAAAAAATTAAACAACGGCTGTAATTTCAGTGGTATAAGTAGCAAGTGATGTGGGAAGAGTGATCATATGACAGACAAAATTAATTATGTGCAACAAGACCAATAGACCAGAGGTTGCTATGGGAAAGAATGAGCCAATTTGCACTGCAGCCTACATCCTACATGAAATAGAAAGCATACTCTGCAAATTTAGTAGTGGGGAAAAGCAACTTTGCATTTTCATAGATGGACTCTTCAGAAAATAATACATAAAGGGGTAGTGTGTCTGAGTCTTGTCCTCCACCTGCCAATGATTTTATTTTAACTATTTTCTTCTCAGAGAGAAGCCAAAACAACTGAAGTCCACATGAAGTCATGACCTAAAGTACATTTAGTCATTGGCTAAAATAAAAAATGCTAGGTTGGTTTCATGCTGTTACTCTATTCAATTTTTTTTTTTTATGAAACTTTCACAGTCCCTCACAGGAACAGACATGAAGATTCCGTTATGGTTTGAGTCTTTTACACTCTGAAATATAAAGGAAGAAGTCTACAACAACTCTGATATTTTTCAAACTTCTGTGACTTGGAGATTCCTAAAACCTTCCTAGCAGAAGCATGGATCTCATCTAGGAAATGTATACCAAACATATGACCTCTTGCAATCTGCAGAGAAGAGGCTGAAAATTACAGTGCTTTACGGTGGAGAAAAACAGAAGCCGTTTTCTCACCAAAGTACACTTTCAGGGTGAACACATTCAAATACCGCACTCAGGTTTATTGCTATTCCCCAACTTGATGCTATTGTCAGTCAGTGTCAACATCTTTGGCCCATACTTCAGAAAGCAGCTTACACCTGCTTTCCCACCAGATGTGGTTGGACCATCCAAGCTCCAGGCTCCAGGGGGCTCATTTGGCACCAATTTTGGCCATGTTATTAACTTTCCACATAGTTCTAGCCAAATCACATCACCTCAACACCCCCCTCTGCAGAAGCAAGGGTATGATTTCTCCTTTTGCTCACATCTCTCATAGCTGCCACTAGTAACTCTAACAACCCTCTCTTCACAAAAAGCCCTTATCCAGACCGAGAATTCTCAAAAAAGGTCAGGTTTTTCAGTGGAGACAACCCCAGGTCATCTTGCCACTGGCCAGCAGACCTTGCCTTTACACACACCTGCAGTTTGCTGCTCTTGAGCACAGTTTCCAAGCAAGAATTAAATGCTGTTTCTGTCAGGCCACATGCAGGACATGAGGGTAAACATGAATCTCTGTCTGCCCAAGACTTAGCAAACAATTCGGTTTTAAATTTATTGAATATCAAAAGGGAAGAGGAAAACATGACTAATATGTTTCCCATAGTGTTCTCTTTCTACCTGAGGACAAGGCTCATAGATATTTTAATAGCAAAACTCCCCTTTTTTTCCTTTTCAGTCAACTAAATGTCTCTTGCTCATCAGTGAACTATGTTGGAGCAGGCTGTTTTGCATTCAGTAATGAATTGCATACCATCTTTAGATAGAGATCTTTTGGACTCCTTTTTGGCATCTCTAAGGAAATATGCTCTCCACCTGCTGCTCTCTCCCATACCAACACTCTCCCCACAGCATGTTTCACTGTCACAGGCAGACCCTGCCACCTAGTGCATCCAGATGTGTACTGGCCCCACGGCACACCCGAAAAAGCTGGCTGGACCCCCACTCCTCATCTAGGACAACCTGATTTCTCCATAACTCACTTCCCTTCAGTCTCTGAAGGACGCACACCATCAGCAGCATCATTTTTTTCTGAGAGGAAGAGTTGTGCAAATATTCTCCCAGGACCTGGATGAGTTGTCAAAAAAAATTTTTGATTTTCATTTCCATTTAGAAAATGACATCTCTGTATTTCTCTGTTAGCAATAAACCAGGTAAGCAGACACAGGGGGATCTTGTTTTGTTCTCCTGTACTTCTTAGTAAATCCCTTTGCTCTGGCTTTCTCAGTCCAGCCACCAACAAGCAATAGTATTGCCTAGCTTTACGGTCTCTTCTTAACCCCTGATTCTGTGTTGTTTGCCCTGTGTCATGAAATAAATGGTCCTTCAGAAAGCCCTCAATGCACCAACTTTGCTTCAAGTCACAGGTCAAGCAGCATGGCTAGTAAAAAAGGAGAGACTACACAGGCAATGACTGTATTAAAAGCTGTCAGCAAACAAAATTGGACTTAGGTGACCATGTGTGGCCTAACTCCCATCCACAAGACTGTGGTACTCCCTCTGTGTGTTACAGAAACACACCGACTTCCTCTGAAAAACCAGGTCTGGGCCAGTGCTGGAGAAAGAATAACAAATAAAAGATATATATTAAACAAATTCTCTTTATCAAAGCAAAATTCTCTTTTCTTCTCAGACCAGTTTATAAATCTACAGTCCAGGTTGGAAAGTGTTAAGTCCTCCACACTTACCCCCTCACAGACCCAAGGATCCTGCTTTCTGACAAGACAACCACCAGCTTTTTGCACACTGCACTGAACAATTACCCACTTCTTTCCTCATGTATCATTTTTGGGAGGAAGGTATTTGTTTTCCTCCACAGTAGCAAAATAATATATTGCTTCAATCCTTCCTTAGCTGCCTAATCTAGCTCATGACAGCTTCTTCTCCTTTCTTCTGCTCTGTGTTACTAACGTTGTGTCTAGAGAAAAGCCCTCTTTACCATCCATTATTCCAGCAGACTACAAGCCTTGCCAAAATTTGCACTTTTCTTCAGCTGCATTTCTTTTTCTCCCATGCTTCTGACAGTAAATAGATTCAAACTAGGAAAACAATACTTGCTGAAATGACTTACCAAGACCCTTGGTAGACTTGCCACCAGTTGCGTAGCTTTTATTTAAGGTCAGAGCCAAATCACAGCTGCAAATGAGCAGGGCTGAGCCCCAAGCAATTGGAAAGGGGTACCTATGAGCTGCCTTCTCATGCAGTGTTGGAGAAGGAGGGGTTGGGGGTGCCTCTGAGCCACAGTACAGCTCAGTTGGATGCTGGGGTAATGCCTTGATACTGGCATGGACTCAATGATCTCAGAGGTCTTTTCCAGCCATAATGAGTCTATGATTGTAGTGAAGGGACAAGGGGCAATGGTTTTAAATTGGAGAGGAGTAGATTTAAACTGGACATTAGAAAGAAGTTCCTCACCACAAGGGTGGTGGAACACTGGAACAGGTTGCCCAGGGAGGTGGTTGAGGCCCTATCCCTGGAGGCCTTCAATGTGAGGCTTGACAGGGCTCTGGGCAACCTGATCTAGTTGGGGATATCGCTGCCCAGTGCAGTGGGGTTGGACTAGATGACCTCCAGTGGTCCCTTCCAACCCAAACCATTCTATGATTCTATGAGTCTATGATTGGAATCCTGGAATGGGAAGCAGCTCCTGCCCCATTCTGATGCTCCAAGCAAGAGAAGCAAACAAGATCACTCCCCAGATCTCTCCTTCAGCCTTATACCTGCCTCCTCAACCATTTGCTTTAGTGCCCTGAGGTGCTGTAGAAAAAATGGGAACTGCACAAATAGGAGCATGTTTTGCACCTGAGGGGGGTCAGCTACAGTGTGAAGCAGAGCTGGAGCTGTGGGGCTTACACCCCTTCAAAGTAGGGGAGCTGTAAGGGAAGTCCAGAGGTGAAGGGTTCAGATAGAGCAAGTGAGAAAGCAGAGGGATCCCTGATAACAGTCCTCTCAGACTTCCCCTTTCTCTCAAATGCCTTCTATCCTCCCACTCAGACCTTTCCCAAAAGTTTCATAATTTGCATACCCTCTCTGGAAACCATGACCTTTCTTCTCCATCTCCTAAAAGCTTCTACCTCAAACCACTTGGCCCTGTGACCACCTCCTGAATCATACACCTGCCAAAAATTAACCTTAATCACCTCCATATCTTCTCTGCAATCCTCTGTGATTTTTCCTAAGCCTGTTTGACACTCACGGTCTTCAACAACTCCCCGATCTCACAGTTGCCTACAGAAGTCCTCCTGATTGGTCCCAGTATCCTCACCCCCACCTCTTGAATTACCCTGGCCCCTTCCAGCCCTTCTCTCAACCAATTCTACTGCTGCCCTGAATAGAAATTTTGCCTACAGTGCCAAAAAGCCTTCGGCTATCTCTGATCATGATGGAAAACTTTCTTCAAGTACTATCTCTCCCAGCTGCAGGAAATCCTGTGGGGACTATTCAGTGACCTCTGTAATGAAATAGGTCATATTAGATAACCACAATAAGCATTCCTGGCCCTGGAGGCCTCCTGAAAAACAAATTGCATGATCTAGCACACGTAAGAACATGGATTAAGAAGGACATTCAGGAGGACAAATCCCATGTTCCTAAGCCTCTGAAGCTACAGATGCCAACAGCAGTCTAAACGTATAGATCTGAAGAGGGAGGAAAACAAACAAGAGTACAAAAGAATGATCTATGTAGTCCTGTTAATAGCAGCACTGAACCCATATAATTTGGTTTCCATTATTATACAATTAACACCAACATCCCATATTCCCCAGTTTGAACTAGCAAAATGCCAATGGACAAGGAAAAAACCCACAAATGTTTATTTTTTTAGGAATAATGTGATGACACATTGTCAGCAATATATACTGTATTGTCAAGCCCCTCATTAGACAAGCCAAATATTTTTGTGCAATTTCTGCAATAAAATATGAAAGCAGCAACATTCAGACAGAGAGGCTGGCTTTTATTAAAGTGGGGGTCCAAGAATAACAGCTTGTGAATTACCAACACCATTGTTTGGAGGAAGAAAGTTGCTTGATTCATTAAGCCAAAACTGACATGCCCATTAAAGCAGCCATTAGCAGTGTCAGTCTTTATGGACTTGTGTCCCGAAAGTACCAGACAACACCAATCCTGAGTATTGTGTCAAGTGCTCTGACAGGGTAACCTACAACTGCTGGGGCACAGATATGTTTTCCAGCAGATGTTAATGATGATTTATGACTCACATTTCTTCTGTGTACTGTGGCACTCATACAACTCATTTGTGCTACATGCTTGCAAGATTCATTTCACCCATCCATAATACTAGTGAAACGCCACTGCCTCTGAGGAAAAAAAACAAGTGAGAGTTGGAGCTATTACAGTAGCAGCATGCAGGTGTCTAGAACAGGGGATGAGGAAGGTCCACCTCACCAGAGAGTCTTCAAGCCTCTCAGTCATTCCTTCCCTGATCACTCATCCCAAGTTATCAGCCTGGAGGACAATAGACCCACAGACCAGATCAGCGCTGCCTTTCTCAGACACGGACCATGCACAGAGACCGGGGATGAAACCAGACCTAAGTGCAGGCCAGGACCTTAGCACATGGCAAATCCTTTTTCTTTCTCCAGTAGAAGTTGCCAAGATGATTTAGGAAGATGGATAGTAATTTCCCCAGGAGAAATTTGGCAAGGACACCAGCATGAGCATTCCAATCCCTCTGATAAACTTCATATGATATTACATCTGTAGGTAGGCAGTCTCAGCATCTCACTACGCAAGTGCAAAGTTTATTTTTTGGATACAGGATCTGTGTTTTTTTTAATCTGAAGGCCAGCTTGTCTTTCTCTCCATCCCATATCTTTGAGAGAGCTGATCCCAGATAACATGAGGAAAAAATGGCTTCCACAAAGTTACCAAGTCAAGCTACAGCAGAAGATGTGAAAACCTATATTTGAAACATCTATATGGCTGAACATTAATTTTTCTTATTACCTACTCCTTTTCCAGAGGAAGTATTTTGGTCTTCCACCTCAGCTGAAAATTCCATTAGCACAGGACACTTCGGAAATCAGTTTTTGCTATGTAAGACTACCATGTTAAAATGTCTGATTTGGATCTGGAAGGTCACAAACTTGACCAAACACTAAAATATGACATTATCATGGTGGAAATGCTCTTCTCACTCCTTAAAACATTGTAGGAACATGAACAGAGATAGAGTAATTAAAAGGTAAAAGTTTTTACAGACATGTCTAATGGAAGTAAGCCATATAAGGATCAGTTTAGCCCAAGTTTAGCCCAGAAATCTTTCACCAAGAAATCTTCCTTGAAGCTCAGATAAATCTGTTTCAAACAAGGATCACGATAATTTTCACCTTCTTACCTGTACACACACATTTCATTTCTCTCAGAAATAACGCTTCATTGTCAGAAGAAATCCCATGAGTACAGCAGAGATGTGCAACTCTCATCACAGATAACTGATATCCTACAACATCATTTATGGAGCACTGTCATCTGGAAAACTTTTCTTCCTTGCAGTAGTTTATAGCAACATAGAAGAAAAATGTCAAGTTTAGAGTGACCAAAACGTTTAAGTAAAAAAGGAACTCAAGGTTCACTTTAATCTCTAGGTCCCTGGGAAACTCAGCTGCCAAATATCTACTCTACTCAACAAAGAAAGCCAAAGAAGAGTTACTCCTACATGTCACTGTCTTTTACCAGTCAAACAGAGCTAAGCTTTAGCTGGATTAAAGCAAAACTGTACAAACCATTACAGACACATCATCAAACAAACTCTTAGACAGCATGGAGACTACCATGGCAGGATCAGATAGGAGAGACAGAACAGTGTATTACGTTTCTGTGTAACCAAAATGTAGTACAAGGTTGCAGCAAATCATCTATGTTATTCTTTCACCCTCCTTAGGGAATGCGTGTCCCAGTGAATCCAAATCCACTTCTTCTGCAGACCTTCCAAGGAGCCAGCAAAAAACCTGCTTCCCTCTTCCTCTGTCACCAGTGATATAATCTGACTCCAAACCCCTCACTCCTCCAGCAGCCCATGCTAACAGCAGTAAATAAGGAATAGGATGCACATATCTGTCATATTAATCTGCCCTATACCAATACTGATTGATAACTTACGTATTGTGCCTGTCATCTGCATAAAGATCCTAGTGCCCACAAAAAATCAACGTCATATTTGATTTCTGCTTTCACATGAGACCAAAGAACAAACCACAGTAGTCACCAATAAAAACTCATCATATATTTTCAATAAATGCTCTGTTGAGATAATAAACCACAGTCCCTTATGCTACATGACATTATACTGCCAAATACAGGAAAATACTGGCATGGAAGGAAGCTCATACTACCAGTGCCCCTTTACTGCACTTATTTTGTATGTTCATTAAAGCTTATGGCACACAGCATGCTTGCTCTAATATGTTTCACTAGCATAAATTCCCACAAAATAACGCTGTCAGTTACAGTCATACCAGAAAACAAATGAGTAAACTAATTGTGTAACAGGGAAGCTTGTTATGAAACAACACAAGATGTTGCTCTAGAACATCTCAAGGGCATAAAATTTGTTGCGTTGAGCTGAAATAGCCCCAGAAAATGCTGCTATTTGGAAATGTGGGTAAATTTCCTGGTTTGTTTCCCACTTTACTGAATCCCTCCTTTTTCTCAGTCTCTCTGCTTTTGGTCCCATGTGTGGCCGCCGAGTTCTGGCACCTTGTCCAAGTCTCCCCATCCTGGGAATACCAGCCCCATTGGTTCTGGAATCAGAATGACCACACCGCACTTACAACATTTCCAGACAGACATAAATACACAGATTAGTCTTTTCTGCATTTTTCCTCATAAAAACAACAGCAGCTTCGAAGCACATTGGCACAAGCACTGAGATTAAGTATTGCAACCTGCTATTATTGGCAAGGTTGCTCTGGCTTCTTCTGCTTTTCCCCACCTCCTTGTAATCCTCTCTCCTCTTGGAGAGTAGTTAAATGCTGTGTCCATTCATGTCACCACGGAGTAGTCTTGGCAGATGCATGCCCCAAGGCTGGGATGTTTTTACGAGAACCGTTTTCATATTTCACTGTTTGCCTGGCTGATCCTTTATCTGTTCTAACAGTTACACAACTAAACATACTGAACCCTCTGTCAGATGATTACATATTCCATGCTGAATTGCAGGATATGGAAATACTGCCAAATACAGCCCTGGTCTGACTCTGTCAACTTCAGTGCACAACTAAGAATGAATTCAGCCCTTAAACTCCTTCACATTGGCCTTTGATAATAAATACAAGCAAATCAGCAGTCATATGTATTGAATTTTGTGCATCTGTGACTTTCTAGACCCAAAGATTTCTGTGGATACCCTCTAACTCTGAGTTACAGGCTTCTATACACTACCCCTCTTCTCAGAGGAACTTATTTAGGATACATACCTCAAATTTAAAGCTGAAGATGTTTGAGTCTAGAAGCAGTGGTTGTCAGGCTCCTAACGAAAAAGGAAAGATGGCATGGATGGATCCCTTCTTTTCAGTCCTCGCTGTCAACCTGTCAGAGCTGGGAGAGAAGTGGAGGCAAGGGAGACAGGAGCAGAGAGAAGATTGTTTTCCTTCTGCACTTGACAGCAGCCTCCCTGTGTTGCCTGCTCCCAATACACAGCAAAGGTTCTCTATCCTGGCAGCAATTGCCTGCAAACAGTCATGTGCTTTCTATAGAAAAATTCAAGGGATTTTTCAGGTTGCCTTTAAACATCTCCAGCCCAAGTAAAGTATGGCGTGGATTGTTGTTGAGTTTTGGGTTTTTTTCTGAAGAAGTTTTCATTATTTTTTAAACTCATAATTCCCTAGAGAACTAGGGAGAAAAATTCTGATCTGATCTAATCCTGTATCATTCAGCTATTGCTACTGTATTAAACCATTAGTATAGCTTGCACATGACCATAAGTGAAGTAGAAGACAGGTGATTATAGCAAGAGTTCAGGAAGGAATTTTCTCCACAGGAGAATCCTAAGAGAGAACAGACATATGGAAAGAAGGAAAAGCAAATGTAATGTTCATGTGTTTGAAAAATAGCTATCAAAATATTCTGTAGCTTGGAATTCAAGGTGTTTTCAAAAACTCCCTGAGCCTGCCTACTAATGCAGCCACCCAGACATCTCTTAGCCATTTTAGCCATTTTTATCATGTGTTTGCCTGCTGTTTTCAGTGCTGTTATTCTGATCACAGCTGCCCACATGCAACCAGCATTAAATACTTAGAAAGTTTATTTGTTTATTCATGCATTTTGACAAGAGTGGCAGCCCCATCACCTACCAGTGAACAAAACAACATAAAAGAGGCCACAGCGAGGGAAAACACAATCATAAAAAGATGGGAAGGAAAGATTTCAGCAGGAAAACTACAAGTATCGCAGAGAGTGGCTGAGTAATCATGTTTGGCATCTTTAGCTGACTTATATACTGAATTGCTAAAAAAACTCAAAAAAAAAACAAACAAAAAACAGGTCCTGCTAAAATTAGAGTTTCTGTTCCTCCATCCCCAAAGATGAGGGATCACAGAGTGGTTCCTCTGCTCAAATCATTTTTCCCCTGCATGATTTCTGTCCAGCCCCTCACTATCCTGACTTCTCTGGACCCTAACAATTTCTGTGCACAGCAGCTTTAAAGAGGACTGCATGTTGCTGGCTATTTAATTGGCTGTAGCTATAATTAGACAGCTGACTAAGACTGGCTTCTTGTGTGCTCTTTTTTTTCTGTAACTACATATCATATTTGGTCAATGTGCAAGACGAAAGATAATTTTTCTTTGTCACTCTCCAAACTCCTCAAGGGATTTGATAACAGCATTGGCTGCTTTCTGCCACTTACCTCACTCCTAGTAATGAGACATTGTCATCATCAATAAGATTACTAAGCTGATAAGTGTGATGAAGTGACATCTCAAGGAATTCAGTCAGCCTCCTACCTATGCCAATGTTTTTCCTCTTTTTTGAAAAAGTATTGCCTTTTGGGAGGGAAAACAACCTGATAAACAAATATTTTAATTTTCAAATGTCATGCTGCTTGTTTCACACCATAATTTACTTCCATGGCAAAGAGAAGCAGTGCAAGGACACAGAGATGGGGTCAGGCCCATACAAGAAAGTAAGGATATGTAGGTAGCCTGAAATTGCACTTCCTAAAGATGTTCTTCACCTGCAGTATTTCCTGATTCTACTCAAATCTTTGCATTTTTCATATGGAAGACCCGATCTTTCCATGAAATTAGAGCCTTTTAAGGAAAAAAGTCAATGAAAATCTTTTCAAGCAGAACATGCTGGTAGAACATTTGTTAGTTCACTAAAATAAGCAGAATATCTTCAGTAATCACTGGCAGTAGTAATTCACACTCAAAAAAAAAAGAAAAAACAAACAAAGCAGATATTTTTAATAAGAAAATAAGAAGATAGCATGTTCAAGACTTACTTTTCTAACCATAGTTCAAGACCATAACAACAACACGCTCTGGAGACTATCTGTAGAAGCACTTAAAGTCATTCTTCATCTTCAGATCACTGAGAAGAGCTATCAGAGTATTATTACCAAGACAAATGAGTAAAGCAAATTCCAGAAAAAGAGCACTATTTTAAAAAAAATCACACTACACCTCTCCAACCAGAACTTACCCAGAAAAAGATCACAGAATCACAGAATCACCAAGGCTGGAAAAGACCCCCAGGGCCATCAAGTCCAGCCTATGACCCAATAACACCACAACATCTAAACCATGCCACTCAGTGCCACATCCAGTCTTCTCTTAAACACCTCCAGGTATGGTGACTCCACCACCTCCCTGGGCAGCCTATTCCAGTGCACAACCACCCTCTGTGTGAGGAAGTGCTTCCTAATGTCCAGTCTAACCCTCCCCTGCTGCAGCTTCAAGCCATGGCCTCTTGTCCTGTCACTAGCTGCCATGGAGAAGAGCCCAACCCCTACCTGACTACAACTTCCTTCCAGGTAGTTGTAGAGGGTGATAAGGTCCCCCCTGAATCTCTTCCTCTCCAGGCTAAACAGTCCCAGCTCCCTCAGATAGGATGACCTTTTGTTACTAGAGAAGCAGAAACCTTCTATAACTTCCCACCCAGACACATGGACTGAAAAGGTAATGTCTCCATGGACACGAGAAAGAAGTGGCATCATTAATGCTGGACTTTACTTTATGGCATGAGAGGGGCAGTGGAGGAATGAAGTGAGGCTTACAATGAGGCACTTCTCAGAGAAAAGCTGCACTGTAATTTCGCTGTTAACAACATAACCTAAGCTGCCATGCATTTCCTCTCAGATTGCTACCAGCAAGAAAGCTACAAAAAGTAACATTTTAGCAGTTGCCACCAGTTTCTACCTCTCTTCCTTTGTCAAGAATGCCCTGGCTGTTGCTTAGATAGCGTACAAAAAACTTTCCCACTGTCTCTCCTTCTTCCTTCCCATGCTCTGTAATTCAGCACAGCCCAAGCACCTTGTAACACTTGTAAATGATACCCTAGGGTATAATTCCTAGCACCTTCCCAGTCCCCCCAACCACCTGCCCCCACTTGCCTTTTGGGCAGACCTCCTCACAAGTCAAGCAGGTTGGTGAAAATAGCTCTCCCTGTCTGCCCCACTTCTGATTCATGGTCCACTTAGGTAACGTCTCTCTCAGTTACATGGAATGGCTGGGGCCTCTTGGACCCCAGGGACATTACATCTTCATAAATAAGGAGATTTATTTACAGATATAAATCAAGACACAACATTTAGAACGTGCTACAGGGAAACAGTAAAATGCAAGGAGAAAGAAAAAAGAATAATCAAAAGTTGAGGATTCTGGCCAAAATCTTCTTAAAATAGCTCTTCCAAGACATAGTGAACATTGTATCAAACTCACACAGGATCTCCAGCCAGCATCTTAGCTTCTTTCATGACTCATTTCACTCGGGCTGGGGAGTAACAATTTCCTCCCTAGCCAGTGACTAACATGGTTAAGACTAGGTAGATAGAGCTCGAGTCATTGTGGTTGATCAAGTCCCTCTTTAGGGAAAATGATGCATTTCATCAAATGCTACTGTACATCAAAATGTCAGCATCAAGAAAATTATCCTCCTTCATACACCCCCTGCACACACACAGATACATGCACCCTCAGCCCAGTGGCCAGATCACCACCTGCTAGTGTTAACATGCACACAAGCAATTACAGAGCAGACATCTGTTCAGGATGTTGCTCACTGGGTTAGTATCTTCACATTGAGATGTCTGCAGCTCTTTGAAGCATTTATATCCTAACTCTGTGGTGTCTACTAGTGCAGGATCATTTGTCTGCAAGTGTCCCTTTTGCTGGCACAGCATTCATTGCCGTGAATTATTCTGGTTCAGCACTAAATCAGTGACACTAATAGAGGGAAGTCAGCCTTGAGCAGAGAGAAAAGATGAAGCCCACTTCTATCAATTATTTCCAAGTGTGAATTACGGAGTCCTATATGGGTGCCCTGCAGAGAAGGTTTAGAAGATTTTCCTACAAACAATAAATAAACAGTAGAAGTACCATGTTCTGTTTGACAAGATAGTCATCATTTCAGAGAAATCAATATATGATTTGGAAAAAAAAAAGTCAGTTACAGGGTCTCATCTCAACTATACTAAAGTTTAAAATGTTCCTCAGAATGAATGCCAAAGCAAATTTTGAGTTTTCACTGTGATTTCTGAATACAAGCTGATGCAACTCTCTCTGAGGGTATTGGCAATATCTTGAGACTGGCCTCGGAGGTGATTAAAAATTAAACTGGACAGTGGTTGCCAAAAGGTGATAAAGAACCTTGCCAAGTCCCTGGTCCTCTGTCCCCAACACTGGTAGCACAGGAACAAATGTTTGGCCAGGACGCTGCAGAGGTCATTATTTTTGGACTCCTGCAGACTCCAACATGTCAGCTAGACATGATCCTGGGCTTCACCATGTTGGACCTCAGGTGGCTATGAATAATCCATGAGAGTCCCAGTATCTTCATACACCCAGTCTAATAGTCCTTTCTCATGTGGGCTGAACACTGTGCAGACTTGTGTGATTTTCAGCATAGCCTGGTGATGTTACATGTTGAACTGGAGCCCCTTCTCCACGCCACTCCCACTGTGCTGTCTCAGTGCCTTTGGGGATGTCTCATGGGGTGCAGAGATGTTGCAAAAAAAGGACAAAGGATATCCCAACACAGCTGGCCAGTGCTGCCTGTAGCAGGAGCTGAAGCACAGGCGCTAGGATTAGACACAACGGTCGACTACTTCCTCCTGCAGTGCAGCTGCCCTGAGGGTACAGCTGGCAGCAGTTCATGTTCCAGGTGGAGTGGGCAGAAACCCGCAGGAGGACTGATACCTCACGAGACTGCCCAAGATGTGGCATGATGGCCTAGTTTGCTGATTCCCCACAGGTTCCCCAAGCTATTGAGCAAATGACAGAGCATTTCCCACACATGGAAGGCCACACACCAGACCATGCAATCGGCACATTTGTTCCATGTTGAGCTGAAGGCAAAGTCTATAGCCAGCACAAGGGCAGCTGAAATGGCTGCTGTAGAGCACACAGGCACTCTCTCACATTGATTGCCAGTGCTGTGTTTTTACCCTGAGAAGATATTTTGTGCCTCCTAGCCACAGCCATCGTGCTATGGTGGCTGTGGTGTGCAGCTTGCTGGGCTGCTGCAGAGTCAGGAGCACGGTGGGAGGAGGGAGGGATGGCCAACACTTCATTCAGTGATTGCAGGCCTCCTCCAAGAGCCAGACTTTGAAACAAGACATTGGCAGGCCTGTTTAGAAAAATGATTTCATCCATGTATGAATTAAGCCAAAGAACACAGTACTTGTCCCTTTGGTGTTTATTTTAAAATAATTATTACATGATCCCTTTTCTTTCAGGAACATTAAACACAATGCTGCACATGATTTTGTTCAGGAGGGTTGCAGATGGCTGTGATGAGGGAAAGTCTGTGGCAAATACTGACATATGCACTATGGCAAGTACTCAAAAATGAACTTCTCATTCCCTTCAGCCTGAGGAATGATGAAGTCCAATACCATTTTGAGGGAAACGAAGATCAATAACAGATAGCTGATTTATTTGGTTGTTGATTTTTCTAGTGCTGGGCCACCATCCTGTTCTATTTCTACTCTTCAAATTGAGTGCAGGTCTTTGCAACAAAATGCCAGCCTTTGGTAGCGAGAGGCTTCCCTCAAGCAGCTGTCCTCTGAACAACATACAGTGGTTTGAAAATGTGATTGCAAAATATGGACAATGTGCACAGGAGTTATTAATGTTTGCAAGAAAATATGCTGCTTCATCTCCATTCCAGTCATTAACCACAGCTGTGGTTTGCAAGTGAGGAAATCTGCTCTCATTCTTAGAGCTCAGATTTGGACATTCACAAGCAAACACATAGGTAGTTCCTAGAATTCCTCTTCCAGCTTCAACAAGAACATGCATAGACTCTGGAAAAAGACTTCCCTTTATCTCAATAGACCTAGCCCACAGACTACAGAAGGAATTTAAAACATGGATTGAACAGCAGATGTTTCATATGGACCACATTTCTCACAGTGAAAAGGGAATAAATATATATATTAAAAAAAAAAAAAAAGACAATACATTGCCCAGGAAAACAAAGCACACCAGCCAGCTCTACAACTATTTGACTAGGAGACAGCTCCAGAGTCGTTCCAGTACTGGCAGTACAGCTAAGCCAGAGTTTCCCTAAAAGCCAGATGACACACTTGGAAAAATATATTCCAGAGCATGTTATCCATCCCCAAGACCTGCCAAATTTGCCCATATGGGGACACAGGTGTTGGCTCAGCCCAAGGAGGAAAAGGGTGGAAAAAGGCAGCAAGATGAAGAGTATCAAGCACTCTGGCAGTATCATCAAGCCGGTGTTGAAGTTGCTACAAGTGCCAATTTCTGATTAAAGGACTGTGATCTTCATAAAGCCCAATCCAGGTAATATGGTGCTTATAAATACATGTATGGGAAGATATTTAGAAGTCCAACATGTAATTTGCAAATCCAGCCTGGGACACTCCATTTTTTACACATGTATGCAAACATAGCAGTTGTCAAACACTAGTGGGCACAGCATGGTAGAAAGCACAGCCTTCAGCTTCAGTCATAAAGGGCCTCTTTTGAGCTGTTTACCATGAAGAAGCAACTCCCCAGACACTTCTAAGTCTACTTACAATGGTGCAGACAGGCCAATGTAGTCTATCCCAAATTCCAAGCTGGCCAGATGCAACCCAGCTCCTGTCTGGAAGTTGTATAGCTGTATTAGTGTAGCAGAGTGCTCAAACTAACTCCCATGCTGAAAAGTAGGATATATTAACAGGAGAGCATTACTATGTTAATATGGCTGTGTGGCTTCTGATGCTGAGACCGTAGGAGCTGAGGTCTTCCTGAATCACATAGATGTAACCAGGGAGGAATTTGCTTAGCACCTGCACAAGTCTGATCTTTCTTCCAAGCAAACGAACCAAAGCCGAGTTGTCCTTGACTAAGTGCAACACACCAGGATCTCAGTTCCACAGACTGGCTGGAGGCTGCTGGATGCAGATAAGACAAATCTTGAGCAGTGCAGAGATCAGCACTATATTTGTCATTGGGAATCACGTGTGGGAATTCTACCATCAAAAGTACAAAAGCCCAGCATTGAACAGGAACAGCACCTCTTGCACTGCCAGCCTGAGCCGTTCGAAAGTTTCAGACAGGTTCCCATACTCATGAACTTGTCTTTAAGTAAAAATCACACCACAAGATATTATTTTAATAACACATTTGGGGTTGATTGCATTTACTGTCTAGGGTTTTAACCACTGGGGTCTACTTCCAAACACTTTCACAACAGGAAGGCTCAGAATATGTTATTTTATTCTCTTTTTCAAATGAAAGCTGAGGTTCTTATGCATTCATCTTAAGTCCGGGAGCAGTGTTTTTTAAGGCACACACCAAATGTCAAGGGACTCACAATAAAATCATAAGAATTGGCAAGACTGCCTTCGTTGGCTTTGGGGAATGAGCAGGTTGTTGTTGGAGCCACACATTAGAGGGAGACATACTTGCCTGTTCTTAACCAGTGAATTATGCGCAGAGGTACAATGGCAATCTGCCCAGCACTGACATACAGCAACAAGAACAGGATGCACAAAATTCCCAGGCCTCTTAAGCTAATGGAGAAGCTTTGTTAGTATCCCTAACAAGGGAACCAATGACATAACCTGTCATAAACATGTTGGGAACATTATATACACAGACATGAGATATATTTAAACTATAAAAGCCCATTTAATAACCAAAAAGACAGCTGTGCAATCTGCACATTACACTCAGAAAAAGGAAATAAAAGTAAAATGAACTGGAACATGTGTGTCTGGAGAGAAAAGGGGTGAGAAAGACCTGATGACTTCTCAGAGAAACTCTTCTAGGACCTGCTCCAGCAGGAAAGCACTCCTATTATCAATTCTCTACAGTGTTGTGGGAGCCATGTCCTTAGAGCTTTAAAAAAAAGAAAAAAAATGGAATGGTCCATACGCTAACAATGGAACAATTTTCAAGTAAGGAGATGAAGCTGGGAGCAGGACTTCATTTTCTCCACTGATGAAGAAAATATGTATGCATCTCTGCATCGAAACCTGCTAGGTATCATCACCTGGGATCAGGACAAAGTCCAATGAAGTCAGTGAACCAGTCCTTATATTTCTGGCATTGAAGTGCAATCACAGAGTTGGTAGGCACAATATGGAAGAAAAGAGGGATCTGCTCCCTTCTTCATCTATCTCTGCCTTTGGTCTTAAATGCACTTTAGATTTATGCGCAACATAAAAACTGACTCAAACCTATTTAACTAGGACTGCGCTTACAATGTGTTTGGGGAGGGAGTACTACAGGGTATGGATGTTTTTATAAATCATATCATTTATGTATTGCCATCTCTTTGGAGGACATGTTTAGCTGCAAATAACTCATTGAGGTTTTGTCAGGATCAATTTATATTTGTCAGATGCTCTGCAGTCTTCAAACAAAAGCCATAAATAATGGCAACGCACCAGTATTTCATCTTTTTAAATGTTATGATTTACAGCCTATAGGATGGGAAGAAGAGGCAGTGAAGGGATAGATTTCTCTCCCAGCTGCAAGCACAGATCTTCTCAAGAGAGAAACCAATGTACAAAACTCAGCAACATCTATCCCTAATACCAAAATAGAGATTGAAAAACCCCTCTGAGGTGCCTAAATGTCTGTATCTAATTTATGGGTAATTTACAATGGAAATAGACTATATAAAAATGTATACAAATTTGTAGCCTTGCACATTGGGGCAGACAGATAGTTTAACTACAAAATAATGAACATGAAGTGTCTCTTGTGAGCTGCCAGGTAGACATTTTGATTGCCCAGATTTCGTTAAATTCAAACCAGAGAGAGCTTGAAGTCTTCCAAACATTCTTTAACTCTATCAAGTGTGCCGGTGTTCTACAGCCGATGACAATATATTTCACCAGAGTTGCCAAAAAATTGTTTAATTTTAAGCTATGCCTGTATTGCATTACTTTTTACAAGTGGAGCCAGCATGTAGGGCACAATCAACTGCGTAGAAGTATAAGCCCATTGCTAAGGTTTTCTCTGCATCCGAAAAACCAATTTCTTAGAATCGTTCTTCAAAACAAGGAGAAAGACAACAATAAAACCCCTGTTGTGTCCTTCTCTCTTCTAGCCCTCAAGTCTGCTTTGCTTTTCCCAACTTTGCCAATCAGTCTTAAGCGAGTGAAGAGTTACAGAGAATGTCTGCGCTGCCAAGAGCTATTTCCAGTGGACTTTGATCAAATGATGCTGTAATCCCTAATGGGAAGCATACTTCATTTATAAGGTATTCTTTGGTGTCATTCCCAAGGAGCAGGCATATGAGTTTTTGAGCAGCAAAGCTCTTTCTCTACAAAAAGTGCTACATTTGTGAGAGGGTAGCACTGCCCTGCTCGATATGGGTGCACAGGCTTGCCTAGAGAAGTGTGCTTTCAACCTTAGTCATTACTATGGCCAGAAAAGGCAAAGGTGGTCAGAAGCTAAGTCTTAGCACTAGAATCTCTTCAGCCACAGCCCTTTACCCAACAGCAACAACTAACACACAGCAGCACTTTTCAGTTTCATCATTTCCAGTGAAGAACAGAACAGCAGACAGTTCTGACGTTTGCACTTTGCTGCAAATTTGTTGAACTTAAAAGACTAGAGTTGTTCAGAACAGTATTTTCTTTTCCCTTAAGTTTTAATCCAAGACCAAGGACAATTAGCTCACATTTTAACAAGGAAGCAATTAAAGAGCATGGTGTTCATAAAAATGATTTATTGTGCTATTAAATTAGGATGAAAATCATCAAAGTTCGTAACAGCCAAAGAAAAACAAATATAAATTATCTTCATACTCAGTTCATACCCCGATGCTTATCAGCCTGAAATGAGTGTATTTATTCTCCAGGGCTGCTGTGCACTTTCTGTCACTGCATCTCACTCTTTGGAAAACTCATAATTTTCATTCTGTGCCAAATACAAGCCCTTTAAATTTAAAAGGTTTAAACAGCCCTTATCCGCTTAAATCTTCCTCAAAAAATTGGTTAAGCTTCCAGATTAAAGGCAGTTTGGGCACCACAAGGCAAAACTGCAAGAGCCAGGTGTTCCACTGGACACAAGGAGAGTCTCTTGCCCCGCAAAATCCTCTGCTGCTTGCATCTGTCCAACAGTCTAGGCATTCATGAAAAGCTCTGCTCTCACAAACACAAAAAGCTTTATTATTTTTTTGGTGCCTCCACTTATTACATTAACCTTTCCACTGTTTTGACATGCAAACTAGGAAACTAACATGCTCTGCTCCCATTTTCTACCCTAGTATATTTCAAAATACCACAAATATCTATTTATTACAAGAAAAGAAAAAGCAATGGAAAAGAAGCAGCAATGAGAACATGTATCAGCAGTAGCAGAAAAGAACCAGAGATCAGAAGTCTTTCTACCACTGGCTGCCTCCGTGATACTTGGAATAAAAGTATTCTGTGCCACAGGTTTGTAGTGAAATAACAACAAACTGACTCTTTCATAGGACTCGTCTGCACTCTCTATTAAGAAGAATTATGTCCTCTTAGTCAGTCAAAGTTTTCTGAACAATCAGGGTTTTCCTTCCCTACCAATATACAGAACTCCCTTTTAGCAGCCTTCTGTTCTTCACTAGCATTTTTCATAAAAATCCTTCCTGCAACTCACTGCCAGCCCTACAGATTTTGACTAGGGAACAGCCTTCAAAGTCTGGCAAAACTGCATCCCTGCCAAAGGTCCAGTTTGCAAGGAGTTTAGGGATCCTGCCATTGCTAGCAGAGGTTGCAAGCCTGCTAGCCCTTCTTGATGTTACAAGGTGATGAGAACCACCTGGTTAAGAATTGCAAATAAGGCCTCCTGAGCAGTAAAATCATCAGGAAAAATCTTTCCCTGAAGTTAACATGTTCAGATAACCTGCACTCCTATCCAGGACCTAAATTGAAGCATGTGGGAAAGCAGGTCTCTGAAAGTGAGTGCCTTTCTTATTAATCGCTGGAAGCATTCCTGGATTAGAAGTTTGAACTTCATGGCAGTGACAAAGTTAGTCATACATTTAATTTAAGGGAACTGTTCATCTACTAACTACCTGTTAAATTGATTTGCTGCATTGGGACCTGTGTTTTAAAGTCATAATAGTTCTGTTATTCTGGACATTGTTTCTCCTAATGTAACTTGGTAAATATTTATTTATTAAAAAATTGAACTGTATAATTTGCAAGTAATTTTTATACGTTCCTTTAAAAGGCTTATTCATGACTTGGAGAGCATCATGCACTATCATAACAATGCAAAGTAAGCTAATAAAACCTTAAGTACATCTGTTTTCTAGAAATTAAAGTCTAAGAAAAAAACAACCTGTTTCAATTTCCCATTTATTAGTAAATGATCCTTACTTATTTGAAAAAGGAAAGCATTAAATGGTTTGCTCCTATGATGAGTTTTAAATATATGTTTTCAATGAATTATCCTGATTGAGCTGCCTGTCAAGATAATGGTATAAACTGCTCCTTCAATCTACTTTTACAAACTGATTTGAACAGCTTCAGTAAAGACTCAGACAAAAGTTAAAGGAATCTGATATAAATTGAGCAAGATTAGTGTTCAGATCTCCTTTAGCAGGCAGGCTGTGCTGCAGCTGAACGGATTCATGTTTCAGTTTCTTCTCTGTTTTGCCTCAATTTCCCTATTTTATCTCTGCTTAAATTTAAAAACTATGAGTGACAGTCTAGAAAGAGTGCTCTGAAATAGATAATGAAATATTTCAAGAACCTCAGGTACTACATCTTAAAAACTTGCATTCACCACGTGAAAGACTGAATCCTACACGCAGAAAATACGTTCAAATGTTGAAATGCCAAAAAAAATCAGGATTTTAATATATGAGGATTTTAGAATACTTTATATATGACATGAGTTTAAAAGGCAAAATGTTTTTTATTTTATTAATATACCTCAATCTCATACAGAAACTGTTGTTTTTAGCTTTTCACTTCTCTGCTATTAAAAAAAATTCTTCCTATGTTTAGTTTAGTTCTTAAATCACTTGATCATTATAATGATCTCAATTTTGTTTTGTTTTTAGTTTAGAGGATTTAAGTGTTTTAGTACCTTTTAACAGCATGTTCCAATACTGGTTTACCTTTTCAATTACTTAACGGCCATTTTTAGAAGAAAAAGGAACAATGATAATTGGATATAAATTTGCAGTACTCGTGTTTTGAAAAATAATTAGAAGCCTCAAAAAATGTTGACATATCTCACTACTCTGTTTTGCTCTGTTTTAAATATCCGTGTATTTACTAAAGCTGGTTGGAAAATTTAATCATATATAATATTTTTGTTTTTCATCAGATTTGAATTCTTTCCAGGTTTTTCAGGACTAACAATTTTTTACATGTCTCAGAAAATCTGTATTAAATGATGTAGGATTTATTCCAAGTTATCCAGTGCATATCTTCAAAGAACTATGTTATGTATGTATCTTTTACAATAACTTATTATGTAAATAGTTATTAATACAGGATAGTTGGGGAAAGAGTACTTTAAAAAAATGTTAGCCTTTTAAAATGTTATGTGAGAGATGTTTCAACGAATGGAGTGAATATCCTGAGTTATAGTTCATGCAGATTTAACTCTCAAGGTTATTTTCTACTATTTCTGTTGCAGATACAGGTTATCTGCTGGTTTCCGTAGCCAGAAATTAACTCATGAAGGGCAAGATGTTTCCCTTTTTATCTTGCTGCAAGATACGTGAATCTTCACTGAAATAATCTGGGTTGTACATGTAGTGCAAAACCATCCACGTGGAGAATGTGGATGCTCAGACTCTGATCTCACATCTCTGGGTGCCGAGGACAGACAGCTGCAGCCACCCGCAGCCTCACTCACGCCTGTGGCTCTGGTTCAGGACCCATGCAAGGAGCTGCTGCAGGAGTAGCAGTACAGTAACCTTCAACAACCAGCTCAAGGTCAGGGGGACTTTTGGGTGCAACAGCTTTAGTAATAACCTTATAGGTGGTTCTTAGACATTAAGACATTAAGATATCCCCTTCTGCTCCCAGCTTTAGGAACATAACTAAGGCTGAGTCACTGTAAATTCATAGTATGGTCTCAGAAGAAAGATAGGCTTCACCTTCACTTCCAAAGCAGAGCTGAGCTAAGATTGCACATGTCTGGTGGAGCTGACCTCTCTCTATTGACTGTTGTAGGAGTGCTACCTGAGGAGGTGCTTACTTAGGCACTTCAAGAAATTTCCTACAGCTCGGCAGAATGGATTCAGGAATAAAAGCACTGCAAGAAAAGTGGCACAGCTGGATCATGGATTCTGCCAAAGATACTTCTTATAAGAGTGTTTATATAATTTAAACTTGGAATGAAAACCTCCTAGACATATGCTTCATTATTTTTTTTACCCTCTGCGCAGACTTCCCATCGTCCTCCGTGGTAACCCAAGGTAAAGCCCAGTCAAGCACTGCATGTACATACACACTGAAGCACATGAGCAGTCCTTCTGGAGTCAATGTGCTTGGCTTGTTAAAGTGGGATTATTTTGCATGTGTTTAATGAGTAGAACTTCAAAATGGTGATGTCCAAGCAAAGGCGAAAGTCTTTGAAAGGGAGAAACGCAGAAGGTAGTAGCAGTTCAGTTCTTCTATGTGAGGAGTGAGAAATAGTTGTAATTACTGCTTCCAACTGTGCTTGCTAACCATGGAACTGCTAACTACCTGACATTTCCTGAAGCTGCCCAAATCTCAGATATACAGGGGACCATGGTCACTAATTATAGTGATTTCTCCATTGCTGAGGGAACTGAGTTGCTCCAGCTTCATGTGGGCTTACTCCTGCAGAGACAATATTCTCAGATTTCTCAAAAACTTGCTCTGTAATTTTTTTTATGCTGTTTTGGGGAGAGTGGCAAGGGGAAGGAAGGGAAGAGCAAATCATGCAAGAGCAAAGAAAAACAACCACAAAAAAAAGGCCAACTCCCAAGGTACAAAGAAGGAAACAATGATTACCAAGGTCTCAAAGTCTGGCCAACACAGCTGAAAAAGTTTTGATGCGGATTTTAGATTCAGTCTGATGCTAAGAGTAAGAACAAGCATCCTTGATTGAGCTAGTGTTAATTCCAGCTTTAGGCATGGCTGTTTCCAAACCTGTTTCCCCCCAGGCTGTGCCACTCCTCACCAATTTCTAGGGTGGGTTTTCCCTGATCACAAACTGGGCTCATCCTAGTAAAGTCTGTCACATTTTTTTCCTGTGTTTTACTACTTAGATTACAGTATACTGAATATTACCCTTGACCTATATTTATTGATTTCTTTTCTTCGTACTTGTCACTTTTGGCCTCTCAGCAGCACAATTGTCTAGGCCACAACAACAGGAAAAACACCTCTGAGAGATTGCTGTTTTCATCCGTGATTTAACATCAGTCCTCCCAGGCTCTGAACTGTTCCATATCGCTCAGGTGCCTAAATCAATTCACTAGGTAAATCCTGCCTTGCTCAGCAGCAAGCATCCTCCTTGCTCAGGGCAACTGGAGAATGTCCTTAAGCACACCAAGGGGGATATACTTAAGGACATACCGAAGTGTTTCTTTGATTTGCAGCCTGAGGAAAACAGCTTTCTGTAACAACATGAGCCTGCCTACTAGTTTGGTCAGTCTGGGATCAGTGGTAAAAATGATGGAAAAAGAAGGTCAGACACCACAAGAGTAATGAGTCTGTTAAGAGGTGAAACAAGATCATGACAGAAGACTACAGTCAAGGAGATGATCTGAACCTCAACCAACACACAGGACAGGGCAAAGGCAGGGACTGGAGGGAAAGTGGAATCAGTGCCAAGTGCACTGGGCAAGGACAAATTGCAGGATAGAAGCAGGCAGGGCTGAAACAAGCTGGTGAGAAGGCAGAGGTCAAGGAAGACATGATCAAAGATGAGAATGAGATCTAAGGAGCAGGGTTAAGTTGGGCTAGGAGGCAAGCAAAGAAATGCATTTATGCTAGTAAACATAAACTTTCTCTAGCTTTATCTATACCATTAAATGCTCTCAGCTCTCACTGCAGATCTCCTGCTTGTGATAATTCTCATGCTATACCTGGGAAATGGAAATGCACAACTTTGCCCATGGCAGAAGGGTGTAAATGACCTGCACACGCTCCCTGGCACAGCTTAAAATAGCAATATAGGTGTGCCCAGAGACATTTCACCTAAGTACCCGTTCACTAACCATTTGCTGTGCTGCCAGACTGACCTAGCCCAGGGTCTATTTCCCAGGTACACAGGAGGCACTGCATATCCTCATTCATAATAATGAAAGAATAGAGTTTAATATTACATCATTGTGATAGTTTCACTTTGCAGCCTTAATAGTCTTCTAATACAAAAGGTTTCATGCCATATAGAAATTACCTTGTCAATGCACTTTTCTGGCAGCAGGAAAGATTTGTTTGCCACTTGTTTGCAGCATCTTGGTACTGAAACATGGCTCAGTGCCATGGGGAAGGAAGACTATCAAGAGACAGATCCCATCTCAAGGCTACCACCATCTTTTTGCAGCAACTACAGTTTCCTAAACCCACTTTCCTCAAGGCTGAGGAAGGAAACTCAACTTGACAAGTATGTTTCTCATCAGGCCATTGAGGTGTTTGTTAAGTGACAAAAAAAACCAACAACAATCCTTTTTGGTGGAGGGCTGTGTTGAAAAGTGACTTTCCTTTTATAAATTGGCCCAAGTCTCTCTCAGTCATGTCTGTTTTCTATGTGTGATCATTGTGGGGGAGGGAGGGGAGTTAAAGTGATTCAGGGCTTGGAGCCTCATCCAAGACTCTGCACAGCTTGGATCACTGTCATGTTGGGAAGCAGAAGGATGACAGGAGACTCTGCTAGCAAAATGCCTCAGATTGTTTGTCCTTGCACTTAATCCACTTTATGCTTCCTCTCATGCCAACACTAGCAGCAACCAGCAGCTTTGAGACACTGGAGTTTTTGTGTAGCTCTTGCACATTATTTTGCCTCAGTTTTTCCTCTTAGTGTTGGACTTCTTTTTTTCTCTTTTGTGATATATGTGGTGGTTATGGAAGGTGTGCCTGTGAAAACAATACTGACAAAGGATTCAATCCAATTTGCTGGGGAATACAGCAGGAATTATACCAAAAGTAGCCAGCTATTGTAGAGTCATGGAATAAATTAGTTTAGAAGAGACCTCTGGAAGTCATCTGATCAGAACTTGTGCTCAGAGATTCAAAGTTAGATCGGGTTGTTCAGGGCTTTGGTCAGTCATGTTTTGAAAAATGTCAGGGATGGAGATTGTACAGCCTCTCTGGGCAATTATACCAGTGGTTAACCACTGATTGTGAATGTTTATTCCTTATATTCAGCCAGGATTTCTCTTGCTGCAGATTGTGACTATTGCCTCCTGTCCTTTTGTTATGAACATCTAAGAGAAGTCCAATTCTGTCTCCTCTGTAACCCTTTTTTGGCAGCTGGACACAACAGTGAGGTATCCCTTCTACCCCTGTTCCTCGGGCTGAGCAAACCCAGATCTCTCTGACTCTCCCTTATCTCATCATGTGTTCCAGACCTCACCCAACTCAGTGGCTTTGGTTGAACTCATTTGAGTTTGTCCATGTAATTCTTGTACCAAGAGGACCAAACTGGACACAGTACTCCAGCAGTGACAAACAGAAAGGATTAATGATTTCCCTCAACCTGTTGGATATGCCTTGGCTGAGAGAGCCTAACACACAGTAGCCTCAGTGCACTTGGACTCCCTATGGACTTCTGTCCAATCTGGTGTTCACCAGAACCTCTAGGTCCTTTTCTGCAGAGCTGCTTCCTAGCAGTCTGTCCCCAGTCAGTACTGGTACATATGCTTACCCCCTTCCTGATGCAGGACTTTGCATTCCTTTTTGTTGAGCTTCCTGAGGTTCCCACAGCCCCATTTCTCCAGCTTGTAGTGTCTCTCTGAATAGCAATCAAATCTCCAGTGCACCCAATGCTCCCCGCAGATTAGCATCATCCACTGAGGTGCCTGCCATCCCATCTCCTGGGGCACTGGCGAAGGTGTTGAACATTAACCATACCAGAAGCTAAGCAAAACCGCTCAGCATCCACTAACATCCAGGCCACTCACTAACCAGCTCATTAACCACACACTAACCAAGCCTAGCAATCCAGCCAGCTTTTCAACCACCTTGTATTCCTCATCTCCTCAACTTGGCTGCAGCTATGTTACCTTTCTTGCCTGCGGACATTAATTGCTCTGTGGTGGAGGAAGCAGTTGCAAATATTTGAGCACAGAGATCGGAGGCAGGAGAGCTGGGCTGTTTCCCAGTCTCTGCTGTGTGACCTCCAGTAAGTCACCCAAACCACAGAGACCAGATGCTATATGTTGTTTAAATAAGTCAACCTATCCCAAAGATTATAGATGCAGCTGCATCTGGGGCAAAACTCTGCTTGTGTTACAGCTGAACTAACGGCACTGCCAACAGCAAGAGCCCATGCTCAGAATTAATAAATAAATAAATAAATTTTAAAAAGTACTTCTGTTAAGATGTTTCACTCCAGCATCTAAATCCTAGGAGGGTGTTGTAGTCTCAAGCTTAAATCATTATCACCACAAAATCGTGACAAGATGATCTGAATTTGTATGCTGCAGAACTGCCAGTGGTGTCACTTCAGCACTGCACATGAATTAAGAACAAAACAATTCAATCAGCTATAAAACTTTTAGTGCCATTAAAATCACCATGCAAGGTGATTTGCAGATGAAAAGCAAGCCGTGGCAGTGACTGAATGCTTTCTGGGAATGATGTGGCATGCAGAGTGCTGCATTGCTATTGCCTTCACAACCTGCTGTATTTTGAGCATCAGATAATACTGGATCAGCAGAAACTTGTGTCCAGTGTCAATATGCACAAATCTTGAATAATTTTAGATACCTCCATGGGGTGCCACAGAGGCTAAACAGGGGGCAAACTGATTAGAGCAAAGATAGGATCAGAAATCAGTTGCAGCAAAAAAGGCAGAAGCCTCCCAGGGTCTTTTTCTCCCTCCATATAGGATGAGGAATATCACTGCCATCATTTCACATGAGGATTCGGGGAGGGGACAGGCCCCTTTGTACATAGCTTGCTATCAGTTATTCCTCTTCCCACGTGCTTTTTTCATGCATCTGTAATTCAGAGGAACATCCTAGGTCCCAAACATGGATAGCATATAATACCTGCAACAAGCAACAGCCCTTCTTTAAGCTCTTCTCCCATGTTACTGACTTGCTTTCCTGCCACCAGAAAATCTGGGCTCAGCCAGAAAACCCATCGAGGAGGGTTTGATGAAGCTGCAAAGTAAGTTGTATGGATACTCAGTGGTTTGCTGCTGCCTGCAAACATATCTGCCTCCTCAGTCAGGGAAGCTGTCTTCCCCAAAATGCAAAGATGCCCAAGGAGCATGGTGCAGTGGCCTGGGAAAAGCAGAGCAGGGACACAGCTCTGCACAGTGGGGCTAGTAGCAGGATCCTGATTTCTCACCCTGCCAAGGAAAATTCCTGTGCAAAGATCCCAGAGTAAAATCTTGTAACCCAGCCCGATTCAGAAATTCATCCCCAGAGGGAAAGGAGAACCCCAAACCCTGGTGCCCTGCTGCATGTCCCAGTTCAGACTAGTGTACAGAGGTGATCATGGTTAGAATTCACACAGCTCCAGCTTGTTCATAAGAAGTAAAAGGGAGACACCTAATGGGAAAAGGCAAAAAGAGCACCCACAGCAAAGTGCACCGGGGATGGGAAAGCACTGATGAAAGGCAAAGATCTGCAACTTTGTTTGCAGTGGCCCAGGAAGGTGTAGAGGCATTTGGGAAGGTGTTGAAGGGCAATGTCAGCACAGGCTCTGTTGCTAGCCATCCCATGTCCACGCTGCCTCTTGCAGCCATGCTGAGGGCTGGCTGAGGGCAGTGCAGATGCTATTTCTGCAGAGAAAGTGCCTCTCATCTGCAGCACACACAGAGCCCAGCTCCATGTGTGACCCTTCCCACACTCAGCTCTTTGGCACCAATCTGATGGGTGGCCCAGGGCACACGGGACAGGCAGATGCTTGCAGGCTCTCCAAGCTCACATCATGAGTGGCCACCTCGGCCAGGTGAGAGGTAGCTCTGCTGTTGTGGCACAGCCACTCTGCTCGAGGGTCCCAGTCGCACCATGGCTGCACTGCTAGGAGAGCAAAGAGGGGGCAGAGGACCCTCAAAGCCATGGGCAACTGTTGGTATTAATGCTACCCTTAGAAATACAGCCAGTTGAGACAGCTGTTGTTCTAACCCCTACACCAAAAATGTCGTGGCTGCAGGTAATAGCAGTGTCATGCATAAGATCAATTTGAGTAACTACAGGCAACCAGCATCAGGATTGTTTCTGACAGCAGTCAAACTCTTAAAGGACCAAAAGAGGACATTGCACCTTGCTCTCCCTGTTGCTGTTGACGACCTCAAGGGCCAGGTCCTATTGAGAGGAAGAAAAGTCTGTCAGCTCCCATGAAACACAAAGACATAATTCCTCTATTGCACACCAATTTAATTCACCACTTTCTCTCCTAGACAGGGCATATGAGCTGCCAGTAACATAAGAAAATGACTGCACAGATCATCTCCCCTAACAGACCTCTGCTCACGGGTAAACTGAGCCTGATGAGTTATAGCTCCTCACGAGTCACCCTGCAAACATTCACAGCTAATCCCTCATAACCATCCTGGGGAGCAAGTGCTGTTCCCATTTTACAGATTTTACATTGCCTGAGGGGATGTGGGGGACTGCAGCTCATCAGGCTGATGGAAACAACGTGCACCCCCCTGACAGTGAAATGATGAGAACAATTAGCCAGTGAATCTGAGCAGTAGATCACCTCCACAGCCAAACAGGCGAGTCCGAAGATCTCACCAGAGAAGAGAGCAGCCATGCAAACCACCAAGTGAAATTGGGGAGAAACCTCACAGATCACTGTTAATGACAGCTGCTCAGCAAGGAATAAAGTGCTTCATAGTGGTCATGGGCTGAATCCCACAGTTGTCCATGCTGGCCGTCATCTTAGACAGATGTACAGCATTAGCTTGCCAGGGATTTCAATCTTTTGCAGTCCTAACCCATGTTGCAGTAACCCAAGATAGGAAATAAAAAGCAACTTCTTGCCAGCATTCCTGGATGCGCTTCAGGGTGAGAGCTGTCTGCTCCTCTCCAGCCAAACCATGCCTATAACTGCATGACTCTCGGGAAGCATGGGAGCTGTTTTGTGGTGCAAATATGACTCAGCAAGTTTTACACTCAGCTGGATCTTGGAGGCAGATATTTCTGTCTGAGACAGATGCAAAATAACACCTACCTGCTGATGACAGCTGGCCTCTGTGGGAGGCAGCTGCCTGCCCACCTGAGCTGCAGCCAGCACCAGTGCAGGTACCAGTCAGGAGCAGGATGGGGAGACAGTACAGTGTGAAGCAGAGAGAGAGTGGAGATGCTGTGGAAAGAGATGGAGATGAATAATACTGGTACTAGGATGATGATGAGTGGTAGTCGCGGAAAAGTGTATGGGAAAGGAAGGAGCTCCTCTGTAGGAGAACAAGAGAGGGGAAGGGCACGTTACAGTGGGGCATCTTAAGAGGGAGCACAGAAGTTACTCTGAGTAGATGTCAGTATCTGTTGTGGCACTGACTGCAATAAGCGTATCAACAAAACATCTATTTCTTTAACACAGCCAAGATTTTTTCCTTGCTTCTTGCCAGTGAAAAGCTGAGCACCCTTGGCCAGGACAACAGAGGTAACAGGAAGGGGAGAAGCAGGTCTGGGCTTTGCATGACAAGGATCTGGAAAAGGTTTATTTTTTTTAAACTTTACTGAAATAAATGAGACTTAAGCAAAGACTTAACTGCTGTACTTAGTAGAGATGTTTTCTTGAATCAGGCCCGACATCAACAAACACTAATTGGATGCATTTCCTCCCCAAGATGTCTGCCTGTGAGGACAATTTCACCATCCCTGAGGTGCTCCAGTATGCTAGTGACAAGGCTACATAACCACATAGGCAAGGAGAGCAATGAACCTCTCAGGCCCTGGTTCTGACACTAATACTCATGACAAATACTATGGTTTCTTTTCTCTGAATAACCTCCAGCTACTTTAACAAAACTGCTGCTGACTGCAGGATTACTCCTCACAAGAAAGATGACAGAATCCTATCATGGGCTGCCAACTCCTTCATACCAGAACTTTACAGAAAACTCTGAAGATCACCATCACAGTGGTATCACAGGCACTACAGAAACAGGTGGAAGATGCTCCATCTAGTTCACCTGCATGGAAAAAGAAGTCATGTGCCTTTGGCAGAAAATAAACCTATGCAGTCAAATACCAGAGCGAGGGAAGGGAAAAGTCAGACAAATTAAATAGATGGATCAAATTCCAGCACACCCCAAAGGTCACTCCATGCAGGGTCTGCTGGAGGGAAGATGGGAGCAGTGCTGCTCCTCCAGGGAGGCTGCCAAGCTACCATTCTCTTGCCGATTAATCCTGGAGAGCAGGAGGTGGTGGAGAACACGCTGCCAATTGCAAATGTGGTGATAGGGCATTGGGGGCATATATATGCATCATTAGTCATCCACAAGAATTTTGTTTTTGTAACCTCTGCATTTTTATCTGTCACTCCGAGCAATAAATATGCACTCCCGCCAGTGATTTGACATTACACTTGCTTTGGATGGTTGCCTTTCCCAAATATTAATAGTAACTCATTGTGGACACAGCATTGGTATTTAGTTAGATCAGACCAGCTTCTTTTAAAAAACAACTTTTCGTATAAAGAGAACAGATGTTTTTAATTTACACAAAGAACAAAAACAAAGTTCTATTGTTCGGTTACAGTGAACACAAACATTACAGGAACACTGAAATTAACACCAATAGCACATCTAAAAAAATTTAAAAGCCCGTCTTTATACAGGTCTACTTATTTGTACTTTTTCCACCACTTTAACAATTTAGTGTCATGCAATGATAGCAAGCATTGGGTTTTGAAATTAATATGAATTTGAGTGTGGCCTATTTTAAAGATAAAAATGGTATGAACACAAGGACACTTTCTAAACACACATTATACAGACAATAATAAGTTTTATAATAAATAATGAGGAGTGTAAACCTTCACAGTCCAGGGCATAAGCTAACTAGTAGATCACGGATATCAGAAGAAATTGCTTTTTTTGAATTCATTATTCTACAGTCATTCCTTACATGATATATATACTTCTACACCATCTACACAAAAGAGTAAGGCCTCAGCCCTCTGAACCATGGTGTGTGCACACAAAAACAGACAGAGCATTTTAGTTGCATCAGTGAGGTTTTCTTGTGGAGTGGTATGAATTTAAACCAGAACTATCCTTTTATGATAATTTTGCCTGGAGTTTTAAAAGCCCTTTAAATGCTCTTACAAGCTCTTGGTGCATGCAGTTGGGAGCATATCTCAGGCACACATCCATACCAAGGTGATCAAGCCCTTTCTAGAGCAGTAGTGCCACTCTGCTGGCAGAGGTCGCTTGCACCAATCTGTGTCTCACGGACATACACCCTAAGAAAATGTTTCTCAGAGATAAAGCTTAGCATCATTTCTATTTCTCATCTGCTGGACCTACAACCTGGATATCTAATTCACTGATTATTCCAAAGCATAGTTCTTCACATGAAGAAGTGTCTCTAGCATGTTCTTCTTGAAGATTTCCTAGAGATTCTCTCTAGTTCATTGTCACACCTTAAGTCACCTTCTTGTGTAAATATTTCTGGGTTTAAAAATACTGACATATCAATATTTCTGTCTCTATTTCAATTTGCCAGTCCTGCAGATTGAAGAGGACAAGGTTGGCAAGGATCCCTTATATTGGCTTCTCCCAAATCCATATAAGCAAAGATTCTGCTTTTAGTACATTAAAACCAAACTTCACCAAACTTCCTTTCTCATTGTTCCCTAGTTATTTTTTGTCAAATAATGGGTGCCATTTTGCTCTATCCCACACTCAGAGTAAGTATCAAACTATGAGGCTTACTTAAGATCATCACATGGGACTTAGCAAAAAATAAAACACAACTTCACACAGTTTGAAAAATAAAGCTATAATTAAAAAGAACTGGTACAGTAAAATGAAAAAGTCTTCTTCTATAGCATTCAGGTAACCTGGGGATTTCAGTGCCTTAGAACATCAGAAAGATAAACACCACGATTCAAAGGGCTGGAGCCTTTTTCCACCTCTAAAATGAAGCCTCACTTGGAGAGGTGCTATATGCATGCTGCTCCAAGTGGCTGGTTTTAAACTTCCAATCACATTATATAATACAAAACCCAGTCCAGTTCCAGACCCATGCGGGGAAAAAAAAGAGACACCAAAACATTGCATTCATACAGTACCTTTCAGCTCGAAAGAACCCAAGCCGTGAATCATCTTATCCACCAGAGAATGCCATCACTTCCACATCGAAACACAGCAGCTGTTTATTACCCTGCAAGAACATTATGATGGGTGTTCTCACATGGCCAAAACAGCAAGAAAAAAAGAATAGACAAATATAATAACCTGGAAGGAACAAACTTATCCTCCCTACCTTTATAATGAGTACCAGAGGGACTTTAGGGACCACAAGCAGCTGATGCTTCCAGCCGCCCAATGCTAACAATGCTTTCCACAGCACTTAAGGGATCCTTGGAAGCCAAAAGCGTTTGACCTGGACTTGCTTTGCTTTGCTTGGTTGACAGTGAGGCCAAGAGCTGGCTATTGCACACTGACCACAATTGTTATGTCACATCCAAAGTCGTTTCTGCCACATTTAGAACCATGATTAATACCAGAAACAAAGTAATTGTGATGTTCTGAGTTGTCCAAAGATCTGGAAATCCATATCCTCACTGCTCATGCAGAGAAGGCAGCTAATTGCAGTGGTGTACCTGTCCTGGTCCTGATGGTTTGCTGTTCTTTAGTAAATTGCAATCACGCACTTTCAAACATGGCTCCCTCAGACCTTGACTCCCAGTATCTCAGAGAGATGCTACATGGCTCTTGGAAGTGGCTTATCAAAATTGGAACCATTTGCTATCCAAATATACTGAAGTTTTCACTCAAAATTCAAAATCTCATTGTTACACCACACTCATCACTGTGGTATCTGAGTACCGCCACTTCCAGCTGAATTCCAGCCCCAGCTGGATTCAATGAAGAGTCACTCGGAGTCCGGAGCCGCAGAGTTAATTCAGGCCAGGATCATGCAGTGAGTCCCGCGTGGGCTCATGAGAAGTTTGTTGCAGAAGTTGGACTTCAGCTCCCGCTGAATGAGACAGAGCCTTGTGGCCAAAGGACATTAATTAGGAGATTGCTAAACCTCAGGGCTCTGCTACAGAGCACTCACACAAGTGTGCCACTGGCTCCCTGCTGTATAAAGTGAGCGTGTCTGGCAGGGCAGTGCTGTGGGCTGCTGTTATTGCAGAGATCCTCTGAGAATGGGGGACAGAGGAGAAATGTACACTCATTGCTCAGTGTGCTGGGAGTGGACATGCCCAGTGTCTTTGTTTATCCTGAAACAGTGGGAAGTATGCTAGAAAAACAATCTCATTTCTACAGAACAGCCCTGCTCGTGCATGTGAACCAAAGTAAGGTAAGAATGGTTGGGTAATGCCCCAAAATGGGGACAAAAAGGAGATTGAGCCCTGAGTTTCAATGACTAAAATGTCAGCCTAAATGTCCTGTACTTCTCAGCCCATGGTAGCTTCTCCATGCCACACAAGCAATATTTTTAATTCACCAAGACTCTCAGCCTTTCTACTTCCCAGGGCACTTGCAGTCTCAGGGCCATAGCTCACACCAGGTGCAATGACCTTCTCTTCCCAGGCAGTATGTTTGGCCATTTACAGACCTGCATATGGTCTGACTGATCCAGAGATATCAGAGCACTTCTAAAAACAAGATGTTTTCACCGAAACACTCTAATAATCAAACAAATCAAAGGGCAACATAACTGGATCTACAAAAACTAAACATGTAGCTGCCAAAGAACTGCTGTTATCTCTGGCATGGCTGGGTCACTGGGACATTTCGCAGAAACAAAAATGTATTTCCTGTGTAGACCCAATTAAAATACCTCCAGGGAAATGTTTCATGTACTTTTAAGACCTGAAGCCAAAGCTACCCAACTGGCTTGTAAGGAATGAGATTGCTTCGCAGGGGCTAATGGAAAGCACTGAGCACCCTCTGCTGCACTCATTGAAATTAGGCTCAGCAGCCACATCTGACCTTGCAAATACCTGGCAGAAGGGTGTTCTCCCCTCCCAGCAGGAGGGAGGCTGCCTCCCACTGTCAGGAGCTCAGATAACATTGGAGGGCACTGCAGGATTCAGCCCAGACATCCTTCCATGACAGAAGGCACTGGCCTCTCCTGATTCACGCACAAGGTTTGGAGAAGACAGCACAATCTCTGTAGTAAAAGGACAGCTATACCTTTCCTCCTTGGTCTGACCAAGTTCCCTGTCCACAGCTGGGTCAGCTTTACTTCAGAGGGAGGAGGACTTTGCTGCCCATGCACAGGGCTCTGGGGACAGATGGGTTACTCACTACACAGGTAATGAGACTTTGGCTGCTGCCTCATTTGTTTTCAATTTTGATCTTTTTTTCCTCTGTTCACCCCATCATTTCTTCATGTATTTCTACTGCAGGATCTGGCTGCTTTTCTTGCTGTTCTGGCTGGGACAAGGGAGACAGATTGCTCCCACAGGTTGGTGAAACACAAGAAAAGGATAGTGGGGAGAAGCAAGGAAGGAGAACATGGTTGTTTTGCTTGTAACAAGATGTGCCTCTTCTCTGCTCTCCAGTTCCACTGGCTCATCCTCTGTATATGTGCTCCCACCAGGTTTTGTACAGAGCAGTTGCCACTCCAGGATTTTTTGGATGAAACTGAATAAACTCTTGCTCCAGGGCAAGTTCTTCCAGCTGGAAATCAACGGTGAGTCACAAGTGGCTGCTGTGAGTACCATGAAGGCTGGGGGATCACCTCAGTGATCACAGTGTCTGTGATCTGGTGCTGCTGTCTACATGATAACTGGTAACTGACCCCAGAGAACTTGCAGAAAAGCCTTGCCACCTAGACCCAGCCTCTCACAGCTCAGTTTGGCCACTACTCCTACATATGAGTAAAGCTTGTACCTATAACCCCTTTGCCCCTTACAACTAAAGTGCTGGGGAAAGGAGAAAAGATGGTCTGAGGAGCAAGGTCTGACATTTGGCTTTCATTCGTTCCTCTGCTGAGTCCTTACACATGTCTAGCAAGGAAAGCAAAAGTGACATTGCAGCTTGGTTATGTCCTGGACAGCATAAATGTGCAGCAATTAAAAGATTTTTTTAAACTTCCTTTTTATTTAACACCACAATTGCAGTTAAATATCCTATTTCAGATTGAACAAAGGGTTTCCATTTTGAAAAGGAAAACAAAAATCTTAAGCTTAACCAAAATGAATACCAGAAAAAGTTCATATCAGATTGAAAGAAGTATGTGATTTCACCCCAAACCAGATTTCTTCTTCTTGAGATCAGTCCACTTTTTTCTGGGTTTTTTTCAGTTGATTTGGAGGCAGAACAGAAAAAGTCAAATACAGCAAGGGTGTGGGGAGAAATGATAACATTTGTGATAGCAACTGATATCACTGGAAAAAACAGACCAGCCTTCAGGGCACAAATGGTTGTTTGTTTCCTCCAGCTCTATCAGTTGGTCTCATAAAAGCTACTCCCTCTTCCAAAATTCTTCTCACTTATCTCCTTAGCCTATCCCAGCTGCAAGAATATTTCTACTGAAACAGCAGTTATTAGTACTGTTGGACATATAAAGATGATAGACAAACCTAGAAATTGCAATGGCAGCTAGTTAAACCCTATCTATTTGTACAGATTCTTGTGTCTAACCCAATACTAAAATAGTTCCTTAATCAGAGGGCAGATTATGAACAAAATATGTTATTAATTCTACCAGCTGAGCACAGCCAGCTCCCATCTTGCCTATTACTTGGCTCTTCCATAGGTTTAACAGCACACAGTGTCTTGTCAAGCAGAGATGAGCTGCAAACCTGAACAATTTGTAAAAGTGCTCATCCAAAATAGGTCCATGACTGCAGCCTTTGACTAGACTGAGCAGCAGATTATAACAAGCTGAGGATTTTTAGAAATGGGTGGTCTTAATAACTCTTAACTAGTCATAACTCTTTTCTAGAGAGTAAAATCAGAGAAGGAGAAATATATGTGATGCCTCAGAGAATTCTCCATAATAGTACTTCAAGGTGGCTGTGGCACAAGCTTCTAGGCACAATGAAATGGGCATCAAAAATACACATAGTGTGGGTGAGATTGAGACCTGCCAAACTGTCTCATATACTCTTAATGTATACCAGCAGAGCTTTGCCAGCTCCTTAACAGCACAATCGCTGGAGAGCATCCAAGCCAGCTGGACCTCTTTTCAGATGAGAGCTGCATGAGGTTGGCCTCAGCACCACTCTGCCCTGTGACTTGCCCTGAGCTTTCCATCCCATGTGTGATTCCATTTTCTGTAGATCCCTATGCTGGCCCTATTCTGCTGGATGAGAAAGTAGCGTCTCGCTGTGGCTATGTCCTGTCAGAAGACGTATGGGGAAATCCCATCTTCCGTGCATCAGTGCTTGGCTGTCATGTGGCCAATGAGGTAAGACCCAGAGACAGGCTTGAAAACAACTCAGACAGCACATTGAACCCAAAACGACAAGACTGAGATATTATATGGTATTCTAGTGGCATGTTTTGAGAACTCAAGAAATAGTGAACTCAAGGAGTTAGTGTTGATGGTGTGTAGAAATGAATAGGCAATGGCTCTCCAGTATGAGGTTTGTTCAGTGTGACTGACATGGGATTTCCTCTCTACATGAAATGACACTTAGCCTAATGCTACTGACTTGCTGCCAGTTCTCAAGCATATCCTTGTAGCTGCTGATTTGCCAGAGAGTTTCTTGAAAGCCTCTCTGGAAAGAAGTAGGCATCTGCTTGAAAAAGCAACATTTGCAGTGTGATTCTGGCAGATCATTTCCTGGCTTAATTTGTGTGGTAATGTGCCTGTTAACACATGCCTAGGAACGTAGATCACACACATCTATTAGACCCAGATTTGTCTCACGTAACTTTAGCCATCTAAAAGATAATGTCTAGTCTAAACCAGTTGTTTGTACTTCCACAATAGTCAATGAAGAGAACCAGGCATCTTCAGAAGGTGATTCACCCCTTCCTAAAATATGTGTAAAAGTGTAGCCTGGATTTCTAATTTCTAAATGTTAGTTGAGATGAAATGTACCTAGAAACAGAATGTATCAGAGTAGAAACTTCATTGCTTGTCCAAGTTTAGTCTGCTTGGTCCTGGAAGCCCCACAGAAAAAATAATGTAAAACTTTATGGGCAGAGGTTATGCTAACAACATCAGGGGGATCAGGGGGTGCACAGTGTGCTGTGAAACAATCAGGATTTCCAGAGTGGAAATTTCTCTGGAAACGTTTTGCCTTTTTCTGTAGAAAAACTCACATCCATGTCAGATAGAAGCACACTCCATGGCTTCATGTGTGGCTCCTGGAGAGTTTAAGGACCAAAAGGAACTCTTTCTGAAGCTAGTCATGATATATACTAAACAGGATATATATACTATATATATATATACTAAAAGCTCTAGTACTTTCCCTGAGGATGCACACAGCAGTCATGAATGGAAGGAATATGAACCACATGGTAAGGTAGGTCAGGTTTTCCCCTGACAGGTTGTTCCCTAATACTGTGCCAAGAATGGTGCTGAGATGTCGTCGTCGTCGTTG
>VWZO01000491.1:98970-144411 GCA_013396975.1 Bucco capensis | reverse complement strand
CCAGATAGATCACATCCACAGTTCGTCCCTTGTCCACTGAGGTAGTCACAGTATCATAGAAAGCCACCAGGTTTGTCAGACAGGATCTGCCCTTAGTGAAGCCATAGCCATGCTGACTGTCTCTGATCACCTCCCTCTCCTCCATGTGCCTTATCAGACCTTCAAGAAGAATCTGCTCCATGATTTTCCCAAGCACAGTGGTTAGGCTCACAGGTCAGTAGTTCCCAGGGTCCTCCTTTACACCCTTTTTTGAAAATGGGTGTAACATGCCCCTTCCTCCAGTCCCTAGGGACTTCACCTGACTGCCAGGACTTCTCAAATATTATTGAGAGTGGCTTGGCAACTACATCAGCCAATTCTTTTAGGACTCTGGGGTGCATCTCATCAGGTCCCATACACTTCAGGTTCTTCAGGAGGTCACGAACGTGATTTTCACATACAGTGGGAGGGACTTCACTGCCCTGGTCCCCACCTTGTATTTTTTTAACTTGGGAGGTGTTGGGAGAGATGTTGCCAGTGAAGACAGAAGAAAAAAAGGTTCTTCACAAGTTCCATTTGTGAAGATGACACTGGTGCAGTTTTGACATACCTCTTCAGGAGCTCACTTTTTTCTGTATCTGCGGACACTTGCATCATTATGTGTGTTGTAGCACCAGACAGGCTTGGTCTGAAGAATTGTTGGAAGTGCTGACAAATTTTCAGAGTGAACTGGGACAGAATGAAAGACATGACTGGTAATCCAGAGGTTATAAAAACATAAAAAGTAAATATGGTTACTTACTAAACTTAATGAGGACATCCCACCAAACCTGATACATAGACCAGACAAAGGGGCCAAGCAAACAAACAAACAAGCTCCCCTAGAAAAACACATCCCAAACTGTACCAGAATACAGTTTTCTCATTCTAGTGTAAAAATTCCAACCATATTCAGTCATTCCTCTACTGAGCTATTGAGAAATAATACTTAATCACAAATTTTACCTCCTAGAGCTTCATATCTGGTGGTGTATATGGAGTAATTTACAGTATTGACTTGTTTTTGGAGCACACATGGACAGATGCAGATTGGCAAACTACAAAGTACACTATATTCAAATCCATCACCACACCTTTCATGCCACAAATACCAACTGTTACCAACAGTAAGTCATTCCTCAATCACTTCTACCAATCTCTTGCTTTTGCTGTGTTATATGTTGCTCCTTCTGACCTCTGACACACACCTACAGTCACCAAAGTGTTCTCAACTCCCACTTCCAATTGCTAGCCAAAGTAGAGATTCAAGGTATTATAAAAACCTCCAAACTTCAAGCCTTAACAGATGTAACATTTATCATCCATAATTATGGGATGAAATGAAAATTATAAGTTGCTAATAAGAATATGTATGTCTCTTTCACACTAACATGTAGGTCTTCCCAGTGAGCACTGGGATCCTAGAATAAAAACGTTGTGTTGTGAAATTATCACACTGGGCAGAAGAACTCACAGAATCACAGAATCATGAAGACTGTCTGAGGACAGCATTCTTTGATGGTGTTTTCTCCCCCAAACTGCCTGCATTTGTTATCTTGGGAGCATAGTGAAATCATTGTGCCATCCAATGTTGCAGTAATGTTTTTTAATGTTATTTTCCAATGCATTAAGACACTAAACATCTTTGGGGCTGTCTGGATAACTGATAAAGAAAGAAAAAGATGCCTCTTAGCATACATTATGATTGTTTTCCCATATTTTATATGACTGACCCACATTCTAGATTTCTTTATAGGAAAGTCATTTCACATCTTAGTGCAACTCTAGGAAGTTACTGAACCCACTTTCTATGAAGTTGTATATATTTGTTGTTAATCTCCTGCAGCTTGAAGCAATTCTCATGTACTCAGAGTATTTCAGATCTGACTAGAACACAAACACTCATTAATCAAAGCCATTAAAAAGATGGCTGTTGGCTAAGTTTCCTGGAACTTGAGTGGGAGGCCACCCCAACCATCTTCATTACTTGATCCACATCAGCAGTAATTTGATGTTTTCTCCCTACAGATACTCTGCCAGAGGAAAGGCTATTTAATGTTGCATTTGGACACTTTCTTCATGATGTCTCTCTGGTGGCCATTGCAATAGGAAATGTGCCATTTACCCTGAGGGAAGCACAGCAACATGGGCTTAAGATTTATGAAACTCCCTTTTCTAATAGAACGAAAGGATTTATCCTAGAAGTCTCCTTTGATGATCCATACATTCTAAAAGAGGTAAGGTACAACAGGTCACTTCAGCAGCTGAAGGAAGTAGGTAGGGCAGCCCCTTTCCAGAATATAGCCTGGCTTTTATTAACCAACAACTGCTCCTCAATCATAAAGGTGTCAATAAGTCTGAGCTCATCTGAACTAAGAGGCTTGTATGTCCTCACCTTACTCTCCTTAGGTCTCTGGGACACATGCAGCATCAAGCGTGATTAGATGGTATGAAATATGCCTTCTTTTAATGTCTGTCAGCATGGCTTACATCTTAGGTGCATGCCCAGCAGGAATAGGTTTGTCAAATCTCTGTTAAATGTTGTTGCTAGAGACAGGAGTGCCTTGGAAAAATACATCAGTTATTGCAGTCCTGCAAACGCCAGTTACCAGTATCCAGTAACTCCTGAACCTACTATATGTGCAGAGCCATTTGACTGCTGGCACAGGCCATTCACCACACAAGTACAGGGAGACTCAGGGTATTCTAAACATAATTTTCTTAAGCTTCAGACAATTTCTAATCTAAATACTTGTAAAAAGCATAAACTCACAGACAGAATTCAACATCTCATTTCAGTGGGAAGATGCATAACTTCAAGTCCTCTACCACTGTTCTGACCAAATCACACAGAGCTGTGATGCTATTTTCTGTCACAAGGAACAACATTGTGAGGGCACAGTATCAGGACTTGCAGTCAAACCACAGTTAAATTGCATTAAGGATCAAAGCAAGCCAAAAATTTTCAGAAGTATTTATTTCAGGCTGAACAGCAGATTTTGCTTTGGGGGGACTTTTAGTAAAGTAAATGAGGATATTGAAAAGGACCTCTCATAGCATCTGCTCACACCTTCTGTTTTACCATTTACTTGCTTTCCTGGGTTCAGCCCACACTCTGAGTAAAGACAAATAAGGATTTGGATCCCGATCTCCCTCTAGGAGCTCTTTGACCAGTGGGAACACCACTGTGTTCACTTCTGCCTCCATTTTCTGAACAGGCACTACATTCTCCATAGTTATGTCTGGCCATAAGAGATGTTGAATCTAGTCCAGATATCTAAATAGTTTTAGGCCAACTGAAGCAATGTTTTTGGAGACTGAGCTATTTGCAGGGGGGAGGAGGGTGTTGGAATAATTATTTAGTGCTGCTCAGAATATACATTCTTGTCCGTGCTGGAAGCCTTTGCTACTGCAGCCTTATACTTCTCTCTTTCAGTATGTGAATAGAAATGAAACAAGATATACCCTCCTCATTAACTACACTCTAAGTGTGGGTCCAGAGATGACACTCTATTATCATTCTGCAGAGGTGGAGTGTGTGATTGCTGATATTGGTAAGTTTTCCCCCAGTATTAACTGGTTGCACCAATTGCAAGGATCAGATTTTCATTGAATTCAGTGAGAACAGCTTTGGGTTGAGGATGAGAGCTTTGGGGAAAACCCCACCCTTCACTAGCTCATTATTGGTAACATAGCCAACTTGCTGCTTTTCTGATGGCAGCTCTTCTGCATACTGGCAAGACAGTTTGCCCTTGAGACACTAACAGCAATAAAAACTAGTGTGTAAAAGAAGTTGGCTTGCAAACTCAGTGAACAAGATGCCTCATAACTCGAACATATATCTACTGGCAAAACTTTCAGACATTGCTACAAGATTCATTTTGTCCTCAAAAGCAATTCTGCCTCTGCATCCAGGGCAGAACTCAACTGACTCAAATAAATTCCTGAGAACTCCAAAGACAGCATTTCTGTAAGGAGACAATCATCCACTAAAGGCTGTACTTTGCAGGTTATTGAAGCAGTCACAAGGTCTGATTGGTATTTTCTTGAACTTCCTAGATTTTTGATGCCATGACAGAGTCTCCTCACTGTACTATTTTATCTTTGAAATAGTTATGGGTTCAACCTAGAGAAGGCTGACCAAAAAAACATATTCACATACACAGCTCAGTTTGCTTTACTAGAAAGGAAGAGTCTTGGAAGCAAGCTGGCAGCCACTGCTAGAGCATGAGAATTCCTGATCCTGCCAATTGCAAGCTGCTACATCCACAATACATCCAAAGTCCTGCAGACAGTGCCAATATGCACGTAACAGTACTGCTGCAGTACCAGTGCAACATTTACTCATGAGAGTAATCCCTGTCTGGGCCAAACTTCATCACTCATATTCCTTTATAGCTAACTCTTCATCCTACCTTCTTCCTCCAGAACTACCAGAAGCAGTTGGTTACTGTGATGAAGAAAACCTGTATTTAGCCATCCCTGTGTTTGGCTTGCACCAGTATTGGAACCTGTATCTTGGTAACAAGCTCCTGAACCGGCATGTTGTGCTTACCAATGGGTATCTTGCAGCTACCAATTCTACCCATCTGATCTTGCAAGTACCTCTGTTTGCTGTGGGAGTTATCTATGAGGTATATGAACTACATGAGTAATGCCTTCTTTAAAGAACATAGGACTGTTTGCTTGTACAGCCACAGTCGTACAGTCACCGTTTGTAGCGCTGTAGTTTTACACATGTTGGAAAAACTCCAGAGGGATAGACTCTAAACCAGTGCAAGTAGGACAAGAAGTATTGGACATGGAACATTCTGGTAATGTCATGTTTTATGTAATTTGAAGCACTAAGTCGTCTCTAAAAGATATGTACCAGGTCTTCAAAAACAAGCTTCTTGGTCTTTTTAGCAAAATGTCCGATCTGCACTGAGCCAGAAACAATATTTCAATATAGCATTTATGAAAGAAGCTCTTTTAAAGGAACATTTTGTAGAAATGTGAAGAAAATTGATGCTGTAATAAACATCTGAACTATTCTACAATAATCAGCCAAAAACTATCTCTGTGACAGTGACTAATTAATTCATACAAGAAAAATTCTTTGTTAGTATTCAGGTGGCACAAGCTAAGGTGCAGAACTTTGTGCATATGGATCATGTGCACTAACAGGAGACCTCTTCCATCACCTCCTCCACAGGAAGTGTCCTTTCAGAAGATTAGAGCAAGGTTTGATGTTGCCCTAAGGAAAGTGAGAACTATGGACACCTTACAGATGTTCTCCATTAGCTGCAGTTTTAATTCTTCAGCATTTATAAGTAAGTTGTGCATCTGATCAATTAATAAAAAGGTCTGTGATTCTTTCCTTGATTTTATAACCAACTCTCTGATTTTCTCAGTATGCCACCCAGATGGTACCGTAACCATATCTGCCCAAATGAAGACAGTTCCTGCCATTGATATGAGCAAAACCAAACTAAGGGATAGTGCTTGCAAGCCTAAAGACTATAATGAAGGACATGCCTTCTTCAAGTTCCATGTCACTACCTGTGGCACTTCAGTAAGGGTAAGCTCATGGCCAGAGCAGAGAGATCTGCTGGAAATCTCTGTCTCTCCTGCACTTTCTCTTTTGTTCCCCTGTCTCAGCTTCTGAGAAGATTCAATTTTTAATGAGCTTCCCATACACACAGTTTGAAGGTGATCACATTATTTATGAAAACGAAATCTCTTATGAGAAAGAGACTCTTCCAGGACAGAGCACACCAATGATCACAAGAGATCCAGACTACAGGTAGGAACTACTGTTCACTGACATTGCTCACTTTGGTGCAGCTGCTGGAAAGTAAAAGTGAGCACAAAAATTACCCTTTCTCCTATTGTAGACTAACAGTCTTGTGCTACTATCGTGCAAAAGAGACCCTAGTGCTAGGTGCCTTCACTAGTGATCCATCCACACCACCTCCCTTTGGCTCTGGTACAATGGTAGCCAGATCAAATACCGCAGGTAGGCAATTCTCTTCATTTATAAACTTCTGCAACTCTTTCAGTTGTAAATTCCCTCGTTAAGCAAATCATGCCTTGCTTCCTACTAAAGAACCTTACTAACGTTTGCTTTTCTGCAGTATATAGAAAAATAAGGCAAGCCCTGAATGTAGTTTCAAGAGTGTCCAAAGGTAAGTTTCTTCCTAAGAAAGTCAGAAAAATTCCAAGCATGCTTTAAATAATTTAAATAAAATTAAATAACAAAATCCCCTGATGTTTTCTCGAGATTACTCTTTCATGGAATTCTACAAGCCTAACATGGCAATACTCAAGCGACCTGTGGATACTGTGTTTCTTGAGGTGGAGCTGAAAGACAAGAGCCCTGATGCTGAGTTATACCTGAAAAACTGCTGGGTAACTGGCTCTCTAGACTTCAACAGCACCCCAAGATGGAATATCACTGTGGATGGGCAAGTAGTTACTGAATGACCAATGCACTTATCCGTAAAGCCCTAATTTCTTTTAGATCTGTTGATCTGTTCTCTCAAATAGGTGTGAGATAAACGGCAGCGAGTATGTTGCAGAGTTCTGTCCAGTAGCTGTTAGCTCCAGGGTGAGGCACCCTTCTCATTTTAAAAGGCTAGCAGTAAGGTCCCTGGCACATCAACTGCAACAGGTAAGATTAAGTGAAAGGCTCACCTCTGACTCATGGACCCTACCATCTGAACTTCTTAAGATCATTTTAAAAACACAGCCAATTTAAACACCTCACAGACTTAAGACCTAGCCAGCATTCAACTCAAATAGCCTGATCAGTATGCAGCTTTAATTTAGCTCTCTTCTCAAATCTGCTCTGCAACACAGTTTCAGAGATTGGACTGACTGGAGTAAATTAAAGAGTCTGGTATGTAAATAAGAGTTTTATGTGGTGCTTCTGACTTCTTTTAATAGGATCAGATTCATACAAGTTTAGCTCAAAATGTCTAGAATAGAAAAGTCAACTTATATGCCATAATACCCACATGAAGTTCATTTCTTTTGTCTCCCATCTGTCCCAGACAGTCAACCATCTCCTCAGACACCAGTCCAGTGGGCAGGGAAGCAGAGCCATGTAGGTTTGGTCTTATGGTTTTGAGGTTCTTTCCTCCTCTAACAGGTCTGAGAAGGGGGAAAAAAAACCCTCAGAACACTCACCTGAGTGCTTTGCTTCTAGTGCACCCAGTTGAGTGGACTCTAGCACATGTATTGATAATGAGCCATGGCAGTACCCCTGCCTGGCCAGCTTAAGCAACCACATAACTTTTTTTACCTGACCCTTCATAAGTAGTTCAACTCATTAACTTGCTAGAAATGAACATGATACAATTCTGGCTTGTGCAGCTGCCTCTGGCACAAGATTGATTTTCTATTTAGCTTTGATACATAGCCTCACTGCAGCTTACGATTTTAACTTCTCCTGTCTCAGTCTCTCAGTTACCAAACTGCCTCAGGGCTTCTTTGACACCAAATCTGAAATCCAAGGCAAGTTCAGCTAGAAGGTGTCACATGCAAGTGTTCAGACAAGCATAAGTCTAATCAGCTGTAACTTCTACAAAAGGTGGACAAATGACAAAGTTATGCTCTGAAAAGCAGTATTTGATATGGACCAAGTGGTACTTTTTCTTCTTTTCAGGTGTATGTGCACTGTTTGGTGGCAGTGTGCTCTCCTACCAACATACTACTTGGCAGCCCCTGCAGAGGACAGTGCAGCTCAAGCAGGGAGAGGAAGGGTAGGTGTTCAGGAAAAAGAAGCACTGCAAAGCACTCCTGATCTGATGCTTTTAAGGGATTTAGGACCTCTGGCTTTAGCATGTGAAATGTTTCAAACATGGACTATGTACTATTACCTTTAGTTCATACTTTACTAGATAAGCGCTTAACATGCAGCATGTATATATTCCTGAAGAACTGCACAAATACACTATCATTCTCCATCTTTCCAGGTCACCATTTAGCCAATCTCCATGGCTATGTACTTGCTGGACCAGTATGGATTGTTGATTCAGATCTAAGATGATGCATATAAACTGTATTTGGTAAGAACACCAGGCCCTGTGTACTCACCTAGAGAGGTCACCATGCTTTGGAGCACAAATGATGTATAGTCCATCCTTCAAGACCTTGCCAAAGAACTAGGGAACAGGCAGGGTTTACAGTCTCCTGGTCTACTTGAGCCTGTAAGGGAGGGAAGAAGGAGAGCTACCTGTGAGTCCAAATACAGGTGGCATGGTTCTGGAGAAGATGCCAGCAGTAGGTAGCGTATGCTGGAGTTGGGTTGTAGCAGCTAGTTTTGGAATCAGGTATTATTGCAAGAGGTTTTCAACTGGACTGTCCCCAGTCTGAAAGAAAACGGATCCAAAATTTTAGAAACAAACACTAAAGGCACAAATCACTGCCACACACCAAATACTTTCAAAGGGTCTAAAATCTCCAGATGATTAAGGTTTACCTTATAGCTCCTTCACCTGCCCTTGGAGAGCCAGAGCTATTAATCTGTGTGCTCCAGCCTCACTCCTCACTTCACTGTGTGTCTTACCTCCAAGGCTCTGCAGTGCTGGCTGCTTTTTTAACAGTGCAACTAAACGCAGGAGCTACCTGTCTCAGTGACCACTAGAACTATCTTGCTTTAAGTGAAAAGACCAGACAGTGGGACTCAGGACAGCACCAAAACACAGGAAAATGCTAGGGTCGGCTAGCAGGGTTAGTAAAAGTTGTAATCTGTTGCCTCTTTGAAACGGCTACAAAAGAAAACTTACCAGGAGATAACCCAAGGCTGCAAAATGCCACTTCTTGTTTCTTCCAGCTGTTGAAATATGGACTTGCAGATCACTAAAATTATTCCAGCCCTGATTACAGCTGCTTCTTGTAATATTTCACAAAGCGACTGCCAGTCCTCCCATATGGATGTAAAGTGCAAATCTCAAAAGTCAAATAAAAATACACACAAAGTAATTTAAGTGCAGAACATCTCCTTGCTAATGTGCAAGAGTAACCACCTGGTGTACCAACATTGGCTTCAAAGAGCCAGACAAGCTCCTACTTAAGACCTCTTCTATACACAATACAACAGTATACTTTTTTTCCTCCATTAATATAGATTTTTGTCTACAACATTACACAGACCTGAGCATCTAGAAACCTGTTAGTTCCTCACTTTCCTCTCACCTAACCCTGCATGGAAAAAGCTAACTCTACAAAATGGGAGAAGATGGATGCCGTGACATGAGTAAAAAGGACAATTTTTAACTTCTAGAGATCAAGGACAAACCAGACACATGACCACTTGTAATCACTCTTGGGACATGCCTACACTGTAACTGAAGGTGTGCTGCAGCACAAGGAGGTGGTCAACAGCAGTGAAGAGGAGGCAATCACAGTGCTGCCAATGCAGGCTTACACACTCATGTGTGCTGTCTCCAGCCAGTTTGCACAGCTCCCACAGCCTCCATCTGCACAGGCTGGCCAGTTACCTACACAGATTAGTGCATATATGTGGCATGCTTCCCCAAAGCTGCAGCCATGCCTGTGATCATTAAATGTAATCTTAAAGGTGCATCTACTGAGAGACCAATTCTTGTAAAAAGGAATCAGAGGGTGCTGGCTTGCCAAGATCCCCTTCAGCAGCAGCCTGGGAGCTGTCTTCCTCTCTGCTGTATAAGCAGTGCACTCTACTGTCTGGAGTTAACACTGCAGAGTCAAGCAAGTTTACTGCTCCCACACATTTCCCAACACAGCACATTCCCTATTTTTAATGTTAACAGCAACAAACTCATTAGTTCAGGTTAAATTTCTGTTAATCTAAAAAGCAGTCCTTTTGAAACTTGGAAACAGAAATGGTTAAATAACGATGACTAGCTCTTCTTTTCCCAGTGCTTGTGGGGCACCATCTAGTTCCATGCAGATGAGCATCAAGTCTGGTGTTGTATCACTAAGGTTCACTCGTTCTGCAGTCTTGCACAGTAGATTCAGGTAAACTTGCCTGCAGTATTTGGGATATCCCAGACCTTTCCCTTTTGCCCTGGAAAGCCAAGAGTGAGTCCAGCAGCATTCCATACCCATCCATCTACCACCCATGAGGAGGCCTTTCTCTGCCAGATACTTTGGGATTGAAAGGGAGAAAGTAGACACACCATTTCAACAGGCATTTTAGGTTCTCACATTCCCACAGGCAAGCCAGAGAAATTCCTTGTTTTCCTCCTCCTATCTTGGTTGCTGTTCACGGCAGATGGTATTTTTTACAATGAATCACGTAAGTGTGTTAGGGTCAGGCATTCATTGCTTAGCTTTGTGGGTGTCTTCCAAGTTGTGACTCAAGACATGCTATCGCATGGTGCATTGCTCTGCACCTAGGTTCTCCTGGGATTACTCCCTCCTCTCAGGTGTTGCAGGTGGAACCTCAGCACATAACTTATGTCCTAGACTGCAGTTTTCAGGCTATAGGCTTAAACTCTTTCTTGAATTAGGCTTTCAGGTACAACTCTGGCCATATTGTTATAGTTGAACAAGCCTTCATTATTCAGCTAACATGCAGAAAAGGAATTAGGAAGGTGTGACAGGTATGTTAAATGCACAGAAGTCCCCATACAAGCCTGGAAAACACTGAACTTTGGATCAGCTTTTTCCATAGTAATACAAGTTAGGTTGAAACCTACTGTTGTGATATCTGACATGGCTGGACTACCTGTTCCCTGCTGGGAGACAAAGATACCCTTCAGGTCCACTTCACATGCTTATTGTACAACACAAAGACATGAATAATGAAAAAACTAACTGCCATGGGCAGTGATGCTGTAGGCTGCATCCACTCCATCCAGCTAATGGGATCCTACAAAGGAAAACCTTGGAAACAGTTAATCTTCAGAAACAGCCTAGAGTTCAACTCAAATGTGCAACATGCTGCTAGGTGAGCCTCCACCTTGACTGAATCTCATGGAAAACTTTTTTTCATATAAAGCAATCAGCAATCATGTATGAAAGACACAGGCTCAGGTTGAATCTTTTCTACTGATCCAGCCTCTGCTTCTGTTATAAGGATTAGGCAACATAAATAATTCAATTATCATTCTACTAGCTATCTTCAGTTTTGAACACTGGTTTTGCCTCTTTCTGAACCCTGCCCTTTCTGGTAGTCAGGAGAGAGCCTGACTTGCATGGCTGGGCTTGATTGATACAGAGGTGTCCATTCCTCTCAGAACTGAGTAGGGCACTTTTCACTACTAATTTACTTTTTATCAAGGTTACCTACTGAACAGGATGGTGCTTAGTGCAGTGCTCAGTTCTAACTGCCAAAGATTATCAGTTTTTTAATGCTTACTTACCTCTCTTGTGCACTTGAAGGGAAAGCATATGAGACAGGAACATGCTCTGCCACTTGACAACCTCTCTCCTCAATATGCTGCCGTTTTCCCTTCAGAATGGCTCTTCCTGCTTCCCACAGTAAATGTATATGAAACACTTCACATACTGCTCCATGCCCTGCTAACCTGGAATTTGGCAACCTTTCTACCTTTCTGCAAAATCAAGGGAAAGACCTGGCAAGTGGTTTGACAGCTATTCCTCCTGTGTTTCAGCAAAGGGACAAAGGGAAAGGCACAGGGTGATGGTATTACTCTTTCCACTGTTCTCTAAGCAAGGATGATAGATATCAAAGGAAAAAAAAACAACCAAACAAAACATCCTGTAATGTTTTGAGGAAATCACATTTTTTTGCAAGTTTAGAGGTAAATCACTGTTACTCATTGTCAAATTAATCCCAACTATGGGGAACAAACTAAAGAGAGGGAATGCCAGTGAAGACTTTGTGAAGGAAAAGAGTGAAGGGCTGTGAATTATTTACATCTGAAACATTTTGGGCCACAGTAAAGACACATCAGTATACATTGGCAGCAAACACCTGTTGGACTTGCTGGCACAGCACCATGGTGAGCAAATGCTTCACAAGAGCAATGGAGTGAGCAGATAGGATTGACCCAGATGCTCTGCTCAGGTTTGCTATTTTCAACTCCTGAAGCTCAGTGAAGCGGTAAAGCCACAGTATCTCTGCATTGCAAAGCATCCAAAGCACAAAACCCATGGTTCTTTTTGCAAGCTGAGAGGTTGTCTGAACTTCAGGTGGAAATGCTACATTAAAAGAATTTTACTACTCTCATTGTATTTTTTCATTCTTAAAGGATTATGAACAGGAAAATGTGCAGGACAAGGGGTTACTAAGACATCCTTCTCTTCAAGTTTGTTTTCTTTATATTGATAATGGTGGTTTATATACTTTCAGCAGTCCTGAGTTAAAGAACACCACAGGATACTATTCAATAATTTCAGACTGAAACTCTCAATTAGTCTTGTGATGGAAAGCCAGAGAACTAAGTGACTCATGTGCACATGGAACAGGAAAGCATGCGAGAATCTTACTGGCCAAAATTACCTTGACAGAATTCCAAAGTATGCTGAAATGCACCGTGACAGTTCATCCCTTTACAGGAGAGACAACAAAGTATTGTGGAAAATCTGCTATAAAACTGCTCCCAGCCCAGAGACGTATTTCTTTGTCAGCACTGAATGCATTGTCAGTAGAAGAGCAACATTCTAAAACAACACCAGCTGAGCAGTAGGAGGGGTGTTATCACTAGCACCTTTGTTTTCTAAAACACTTACTTGCTGTTAATCTTCCATCTGTAACTTGTAATTTGAAGTCTTCTTTACAGAACTATATCTGTGATCTCTCAAAGTAAAATTTCACAGGTCATAGTCAACTCATGCTGTCTTCTTAATTTTCTTGGCATGAGAAGTCAGGAACAGGTTTAGTTCTAGCTCACCTTTTCACCATCAATCAGGAACTGAAAGCTGCTGGGGAAGACGTTCATGCTCAGAGACTTAAGTATGTTCTCCTGACTTACACAAACGGTTTCACCATCTTCAGTGAGCCCTGTACTTGTGCAGGACCCAGGATCACCCACAGAGAAACTTGTTTAAGAAGCAGAGCTGTCATCAGCATCAAGTAAAATAATAAAATTATAATGCTCATGTGAGTAATCAAAGATTATTTTATTAGAACTTGTATTGCTACAAACATGCAAGGGTGTTTCTTACAGATGATTTATAGATTTCAGCAACAGTCCCTCCTATCATGTGAGAAAGGAAGCTGCCTGGGTATTCACAGCCTGTTCTATCAGATAGACTTCACATTCTATTTTTCTAGCAGTTGATCTTTTCAGTAGAGAGGAGAAAGCCACAGCTCCTACTGTGAATAGCCCAACTACATTCTCTACCATAAGCTCCTTACAATCATGAGAGAAAAAGTACTTGTTCGTTTTTATTCATTCAATTATTTATTTGTCCGATATTTTACAGCAGGGTTACAAAAATAGGGATGCTATGTTCCTACTTGTTTAGGCAATGTAAAACTTCCTCTAGGAGTGAACGAAAAATACAAAGGACTGAATTCTTACACTATGTTTCTCATGCACTGTTTCTGTTAAGTGTTTCTTAATACAGAAACACTCTGAAGTGAAAAGTAAATTGGTTACCACTCTCAAAGACACCACGTTATAGTTAATGACTCACTTTTAGATTAAATCAAATTTGTGGACAAACATTACCATTATTAAATCATTGTAGATGTCATAAGCTCCAATCTTAGGTACTAGAATGTTTTATAGAGTTTGATCTCTCTTCCCCATGAAAGCCTGTTTAAAACAAACTGTGGAAGAACACAAAAATAGTTTAAATAAGAGAACTAGAGACTTATTTGCTGTTGCTGAGCTTCCAACACCTTTATGAAGTACTTTGGTACAAAATCGGTATACATATCTCACAGAGATCTAACATTATGCTTTTCTTCAACACTAACAGTATTCAAATATAGTTTATTTTGCAATCATAATCCATTTTTAACTTCTTGAATCCATTCTTAACTTTTTACCTTAATGCAAAGCCACATTTAATGAAACATCTTCACATCACTAGCTGCATTTTCAATAACCCCGCTTCTGTTTTTCTTCTTTATCAAGAATAGCCTGTTTCAGACTCAATGCAGCATCTTCAAACTGGGGATTTAACTCTAACACTTTCCTGAAATCTTTCATGGCCTCATCAAAGCATCCTGTCCAAAAACAACAACAAAAACAAACAAACAAAACAAAAAAAAAAAAGAAGACATTAATTCTCTCTGTAACTGGTCAAACTCACAAACCACAACTGAAGAATTACTCCTAGCACTTTCACTAACAAGCAGTAGTGGCTGCACTCACTGGACCTACTACTTTTGGATTCTTCAGAGGCCCAAGTGGGAGTCAACGGTCTTCAGAGCAAGAACCAGAGTGCCTATTTCTGAAGCTAAAATGGGATAAAGGGTCAATTCAGCGAGGGATTGACCTCGCAAAAAAGGTCAATCCTTTGACCTTTGCTCCTGAGGGAGCAAAAAAGCCCATTCCAATGGCTAGGCTACCTTAAACCTGGAACACAGGAACACACTGCTTCCCAGCTGATGCCCTGGTCAGGTTCCATTCTCCTAGTGCTCTGTCTAGTCCCTCAGCTTCTGCTAGTCCTTGACCTTGCAATGGCCAAGCTCCAACAAAAGGAACAGGAGTGTCATCTTCCTACAGCATATTCAAAAAAATGAGCAGCAAACTCCTCAGAGATAGCTAACAGCCCACTACAAGTTGAGAAGGCCACTCTCACTATGGCTGCACTTGCTTAAGATATGCGTTATCATGGGTTTAATGGCAAATGTTTAGAATTGGCTAGTTCTACCCCAATGCAATTTTTTTCCAAAACTGAAACTGCACCTTTCCCTGAACAGTATCGTTCCAAGTGATACAGTAGCACATCTGCAAACAGAGATATCTAACTGCACACATACAGCAGACACATAGCTGAAACATCCTGTGATTACTGAGAAAAACGTGTCTCCGTCAGCACCACGTATTTCTGGTGTGACATCTTTCCCCAGCCTCCATCTGTAACACAAGGGAACAACCCTGCACCTTCGGATGAACCGTGTGACGGAACAGGGCTGTCGGCTCTAGGCGAGCTCCCTGCCGTCTCCCGCAGCGGGAGGGCCGCAGCCCAGGTGGGAAGTGAACAGCAGCCGCGGGCAGGCCGTGCGGGTCACGAACCACCGCCTGGCTCGCAGGGCACACGCCCGGGTCGCCCTACCCTGCTTCGGGTCACCGGGGCTATCAGCTACGGGCCAGGCGACGCTGGCGTGACCGACTGCGCGGAGCGGCCCGTACCCAGCCGGTAGAGCACCAGGCCCCGGTTGTAGTAGGGCACCTCAAAGTCGGGCTGGCACTCGATGGCGGCCGTGTAGTCTTCCACGGCGGCGGCGAACTCCACCCGAAAGTACTTGATTTGGCCCCGGTCGTTGAGGGCGGTGGCGAGATCGCGGCCAGCGCTGCGCGGGACAGAGGGAAAACGGCCGTTACGGCGGAACCAGGACCTGCACTTCTCCCGCTCACCTCCTGCCCTGCCCAGGCACGTACCCCGCAGGGTCAGGCCCTGCGCACTCGGCGATGAAGCGGCTGTAGAGCTCCTCCGCCACCGACAGCCGCCGCGCCGCCAACTGCGCCTGCGCCGCCGAGAGCAGCTCCAGCGCCATGGCTGAGCCTCCGGAGTGACGGCACGGGTAGGGCAGCGGCCGGAAGGGGAACCGTGAAGGGGAGGGACAAGGGTGCACACACCACCGCCACGGGCCCTGCTGTGGGAGCGCGGGGTATGGACACTGACACAGCCCTCTAGTGGGCACTGCTATGAAGGAAAAAGAATCTCAAATATCAGGACAGAATTTTTAAAATTCAGTAATATTTAATATTTTATATCCACAAGGGTGTTTATTCTTACGGAATTTGAACCTAGAGGCATTGCTTGCTATGAAAGATGGCACAGAAGAGGACGTGCGCTCTCCCCTCAGAAACATTCTCACGCACAAGGTAAACGTCAAGGCTCCTGGCTGGTCCTGGGGGAAGCTCCTCATGTGGAGCAAGGACCAGTAGCCCTTCTAGAGCAGAGGCTCCAAGCCAGCAGTGAAACAGCACAGCTCAGTAAAACAGCGTTTCTTAGACCTTTGTGTGTAACAAAGATGTCAGTTCAGCTCTGAAGTCTGTTTAGCAAATGTCAGCTACTAAAAAAAAACAGCTCCTGCCCAAATTCCAGTTTGAAGGTTCACAGAGATTTCCTTAACTAGTTGAAGACATCTCCAAAGCTCAAGAACCTACAGCACTGATTGATAAACATTCACAAGCCCTTTATTGCTACAGTGGATTTAAATACACTCGGCAAAAGAAAAACAGCACAAATGTGTGCCTGAACTGGTACCACTGCTCTAATAAAACAGTCATAGAAAAACATCTAAAATAACATATACAATAACTTAATAGCATCGACAATAACATAAAATAGTAACACATTATCAGGTAAAAAAATGGAGGTTGCTCAGAGTAAAACTTATTATGATGAACCTACATTCAGTTCACATGGATTTGAAACTATGCTTAATTTACAATTAGAAAAGAATGATTTTACCTTAAACCTTAGTAACAAAAAAGTAACCCAAAAAATGGAGTCTGTTAGCACAGTCATTTCTTCACATAAATGGAACCAGTAAAGGTTTCTCCTGTGGGTTGTTCGGTTTTGTTCTTATTTTTTAAATGTTTCTCTAGTAGTAGCACTGTTACAGTACCTGAACTGGATTTTAAAACCTAGTACAGCAGTATCATTTTAGAGAGTATTTTTAGGAGATGTAACAGATATGAGGATGAACAGTCCTTTATCCTCTGCTAAACTGTACTGTGGCACAGAGGACAGAAGTTGTGGTGGTTTGCTTCTGTGGCTTTCATGCAATGTTTACATACACTGCACATCCAGAACTGGTACTCCAGGATAGAGTCTCCTGTTGAAACACATACAGGAAGTTTCCCATCTCCACTATTTAAAAAACAAAAAACAGAAGGTTAAATAAAGCTGGAAGAATAAAAACATGGGTTTAAGACAGCAAGGAAGACTTGTTTTGTAAATGTTTGCCAAACAGCATAATTGTGTGCCTGCAACTAGTTACAAAATTTGTAATGCTCATCCATAAAATACTGCTTCTACATTCAGATGTGCACCATTGTTTCATTAGAAGTTATTAAATCACATAATTGTTCACTGTTAACATAGCCAAGTATGTAAATCTTCACACAACTGAATACACATCCCCCAAACCATATAGTCAACAAATCAGGACCAGCAGATCCAAAAGATTAATTGAAAAGAAGCAGTGAAGGCCATATAAAGGTAAGGTTCAATTAGACACCTGCACTTCTATTACATTTATTCCTCTGAAGATTCAACATGAAAGCCACTAGTGAGATTCTGTACATCTGCACAGTAAAATCAAACAAAACAGGTGAAAATCCCATCCATTAAAAAGAAATCTGATTCACAATCAATTTCCATACTCTCAAGTTCCATGCTGTTAGCAGGAAACACATGTCAAACACACCATTTGTGGATACAGCCACTCCAAGGACTTACTCCTTCAGCACACCCTTCCTATTTCAATTCTTTTATTTGACAGTCATCTTGCACTATGTAGATTTAGTTAATTCACAAAACACTGGAGGCTTATTGGTTAACAGTGGTTAAACATTCACTTGTTGACATTTGTGTCACACCACAATGGCAATGCAAACAGTAACATCATTATTTTAATGGCACATGACACCTTATCAAAGGTCCTACAGTTCCTGTGCTCTTTCCTCATGCAGTTCAAATTAAGATGAATTTATATCTTTATGCCCAGTTCCTCAAATACAGTCAGTGTCTGTTCTCCCAAATAAAACAGTGGCTTATTACCCTTTCTGAAAACTGCCTACCACGTACATCATTCTGCACAATATTTGGGTTACGCAGCAAAGCACCTAATCCACTTGGTCACACAAAACCTTCTAAAACCCAAAAGAGAAACAATAGCAGAAAAAAATATGATAGTATTAAAGTACCATACAAATATAAACCCACCTCTCAAGAACATTATCCAGCTCAGATTTTTTATTATACTTTGGACAATGTCTTGTGAATATCTCCAGAGCAAGGTCTTCATACTGTTGCCTCTGCTCCGGTCTAAGAGTTTCCAAGGATTCTAGTTTAACAAAGGCTTTTGAACAAACATCAAATGCCCTGTTTGCACATGCACAGAGTGCCAAGAGGGAATAGATTTCAACTGCAGGGATAATGTCTTCATAATCTCGCAAATGAAGAGCTAAGAAACAAAAAAAAAAATAAGAATCCATGGAAATTATTATTTGTCTTCTGAGAAGTGCAAGCATCTGTATGAAATATTTGCTCTCGGTAGACAGTATTAATCTTACCAATTGGACACAATGAACCAAAGTCTTTTCATTGACATGACTATGAAGCATATGTGCTACAACATTTTTTAAAATAAAAATAAGGGGATTTGACCAGGAAATTAAAGTGGTTTTTTTGAGATACTTTTTTTAAAACACATTAGAATTATTTAAAATGGACCTTCATTACTTGGACAAAGCATAAGGCACTATGTGCTGCTCTAACTCCCACAAATTTTTTATAAAGCTCTACAGGGAGGTCTGATGTGAATTCAGGCATGCATTGTTCTTTAAAGAAAGAAACAAAACAGTCAACATAACATCTATAGAGATTGTCCAATTTAACAAGGTAATATTTGCATTGTGTCCAAGAAAATAATTTCCAGGTATCTTGACTGTAGCCTTATTCAATTCATTACATGGTTTTGTTTTAAATTCCATAGATCTAGCAAGAATAGAAAAATGTGCCAACTATAAATGAAATGACGTGCTGTGCAGGCCTGTAAAATTAGAACAGTTCCTTCACAAGGTTAAAAATGAAGTCCTACCTGTTTTAAGTGCTGCATCTACAGAACCTTTGTACAGCTGTCTTTGTGCAAGAATGAAAAAATGGTAAGCCTCAGCTCCTCGCCAAGCATTGTCTGCAAAACGATTAGTTGAAGAAAGAACATCTTCTTCTAGAAAACCAGCCAAAGCTGAAGCAGTCTGAAAACAAAACAGTATCACAAATAATGTTTATATGAAACAGATACAGCAGGAAAGGGGGATATAAGAAAAAGACTTTTCTGTACTTGGTGATTACACCACTGCCTGTGTTAACTAGGAAAAATATAAATACATGGACCAGAAATGAACCTTGTTAGGTATTTCATACAGTGCATAGAGAGAACACATGATGCAGATTTTCAAAGATAAATATCATATACATGTGTACAAATATATTCTTTGCACATCTGCAGACTGGTTCATTGTTTGGATTAATACTGCATTTCAATACCAGATCTCTTAAAACTATGTTTAAACTATTTCATTTGTGCATACGATGATGAAAGTGTGAGCAGAAGGAAAAAAAAATCATTTACTTCCCCCTTATCTGGAGCTTTCTCCCTGCTAAACTATAGCCAACATAGCTTAATCTAATCACAGATCTCTCTCTGGCCTTGATACTTAATCCTAAATGACAGGAAAGTGAAAGTCTTGCAGGAAAAAAAAATCTGGAGTTTCCTAGTATGATTTTCATTGTTATAGTGAAAACATTAAGAAAAAACACAAACTTTGGATAAAACCAGCTGTTAATATATATAATTTAAATGTTTTAAAACAATACTTTAAACAATATGGTTTCATGGAAGACTCGCTTTAAGGAAAGTTTTGGTTTTAGCAGGAAAAAGCATTACAAAGAAAACCCTAATAGAATTCAGAAAGAAAAAAAATCATAACCAAAAAACCAACACTCTACCTCTGAACTTTTTTCTTTAACTTTTCCCCTTTGTGCATTTTGCATTTGTTCATGGTACTGTTCTATAAGTAAGGCTGATAACACATAAAGCTTTTTAACTCTCAAAGGCTTTGTCCTTTTCTTTGCCTCTTCATCTGCAATCTTAAAAAACAAAACCAAGGAATTTAATGTAGATTTTAAAAATAATAATTACAAGAGTTGCTTCATTCTCTTGGAAAATTACATGCTTGTACAAACCCAGGAAATCGTGCCCAAACATGACTCTGCATTTGAATGTAATACTTCACACTGCAAAAAGAACACTGCAAAAAGAACTATAAATGAAAATATCAAAGTGAAGAATGCATATTATTCTACATTTATTTAGTTAATAAGTATATAAAGCCAGATTCTCAGGAAGGAAAAAATCAGTGCAACCATGTATGAGTCTTTTGACTTAATATAAAAACAAATGAAAAATCCATTTTTAAGCATTTTAGTTTAAGAAATACACAGCTTTCAATAAGGTCTGGTGATTTTCCCCAAAAAAGAAGAAGAGCTTTTGAAAATAACATATATTTTACTATAAATATTTTCTGTAAAAAATTACATAGCACTATTACACACTTTTATAAGCTACATACAGAAATCTCTGCAGCCAAGCCAAATCTAAGCAACATCTTAGAAGCACACCATAGCAGTTCCTAATTAATGGTATCATAGGTATCAATTGAAGAAATACCAAAATTTAACCTCCAGTTAATAACATTGTTATTTTTAAAAATAAAAGAGATAAAGCTAATCCACACAACATATAAAACAACATGAACATTGCACCCAGGCTAGTCTACTATACTGCTTACTAGGCAATGCAAGGCAAGAGGATCCTTTCTGAGATACAGTTCATCTCCTTCTGAAGTGAAAGTCTTAAAATAGATGGCTTGTGTCCTGAAAGTCTTCTCTGCACTGGCTACAGAGGATACCCAGGGTAACTATTTCAGATTGAGATACCTGAACTTAGGAATTTGATTCATCTTTGCAGTATGCTGTATAATAACATCTGTTTATTGCCTGGACGTTGTTAACACAAAATAATCCCAAGAAAATAAAAGTAGCATGGAAACAATAAGAGCTGGTCCAAACCCCCAGTAATTTGACATAAAAATAAAGCCTGCAGTACCTTGAACATGAGCTTAGCAGCTTCAAAGAAATAATTTGCTTTACGATAGAGTTCTATAGCATCAAGGATTTTATTTTTTTCCAGTAAATGACTTGCATATCTGGCTAACAAGGATCCAATCTCTTTCATATTGTGATTTTTAGCCAGCTCCACAGCTTTATTCCACTAGAAATGAAAACAGACAATTATCAACCTTATTTTTTCAAATACATTCTCAGAACAAGCTGGTTATCCATGAATACTCTGCAACATTTGTGTGCAATACTTCATCACCATTTAGAAACAGGCTACTATAAAATTAAAGTAACACAATACAAATGCTAACATCATTGCCAATCATGATACAACAGGTCTGTGAAACAAATGTTGAACCTCTGTCCAAAACCACATATAAAGCAGTTACTTCAGCTTTAGTGAAAGCTTTGAAAAATCACTTCATTGCTGCTCATAGCTGGACACGTGGATTTCAACACTTCTGATATTAGTGAAACCCAGACTCTGGAAAGCATGTCTAAAAGAGAAAGAACTTCAGGCCCTAAGCTTAAGGCACAAACAGTAACACTTTACTTATCCATCTATACACCTCATTTTGTCTGTGAATTTTCCTGATCTTCAACAGTTCGGCAGTTTCCTGATCTTCAACTGTGTTTGCCTCAGATCAGAACTTCAGATCAGAAGTTTGGCAGGACTGAGAAACTTGGCTGAACCTCATACCTAATAGCCCTTCAGATCCATAAACTGAGAAATTGTCTGCATAGAGTCAGCATTAGCCAGTCCTGTCATTCCCAGTTCCTCATAGCCATCCTTAGTTTCTCACTTATTTGGATAGACACAAATGTTTGCACAGGTTAAGTGACTCACACTGGGTAAGAGCTCTAGCTGTAAACAGATCATTTTCCAGATCGCTTCTTTTCCAGCTACATCCAAACACAGCCACAAATACATCTGCCTCTGTACAAGGAAGGAGGAGGATGCAGAAAATGAACAGCCAGAAGCTCTCCAGTCCTCCTCCCACTCCATCAGGGAGTGTCTGGCTCTACAAAGGCCACAATCTCTGTATACTGAGCACACACATATGCAGAAGTAGCATATACTGCACATAGCTTTGTCTCTCCCAATTTTCTGCTCCTAATTTCAGATAACTGGCTTAAGCACTGAAGTATGGATTTTCCAGAAATCATGTGGAATCATCAGACACTTAACAAGGACTTGTATTTAATTGTGTGTTAGGATAGAAATCTCACTGTTTAACTGGTATGGGTAAAGCAGATTATCTACTGCTGATTTACCTGGTTGAGATGTACACAGGTATCTACTGCATCCTTTGGTTGATTACACTTCAGAAAGGCTGACACAGCTTGTTCACACATCCCCACTCTTACAAACATATGAGCTATATCCTGCAAAAAGCATCAGCAGCATGTTAAATTCATTTCTAGATTTTTAGTACATTGCGTAGCAAATGCAGTATTATTACATTCTTGTTTAATAATTCCAAGAAGTTGTGGGAAAGGGGTTGTTTGCTTCATAGATTCTGTGAAGACAGCACTCACTGATGTAAATCTTTAGAACAGTGTGCTACTTCCACACTGCTTCTAAATTTTAAAAAAGTGCTATTTAAAAAATATTCTTTCAAATCAAATCATACCAAAAGGACTGTGCTCTTACTATTTAGAGTATTTCACTAAATTTTGCATTCTTTCTTTCTTTCTTTCTTATCCCAACTGGAAAACTTAAATAAATAGTTGAGTATAAGATAAAAAAAAAGTGCTTCTTGCTTACAGGGAGCAATTTATGATTCTCTGGAAGTGAGTGAGCTAGATTCTCCAGTCCTTGGTAGTCCTCTAGCATGTAGTAACATTCAGCTAAACGTTCCTGGTTTCGTCCTTGTACATAATACTGTACAGCATTTAACCTAATAAGAAAAAAAAATGTGATAGCTTCTGAAATATAAACACAAGCAAAGCTTCTCAGTGGGTAAGCATTTTGAATCTGTACATTTAAAATGACATTATTTTAAATAGGTAACTTGCTTGAGAGAGCTAGAATTTCACTGTTTTTCTAAAATGCACTACAAATTTTAATTTTCAGAGATCACTATATTGAAGCAGTAGCAAAACTGATTCTCTGACTAGCATAAGGTTAGGAAGTCAAGGAATCTTAAAACTGTATTCCCCAATCTGTACAGATCATGGCTGATAACAGACAACACACAAATAAACTGAAATCTCCAAAACCAAAGTTGTCTAAAGCATCTAACACACAAGATCCAAAATGTAATAAGTTTTCAACTGCTTTGGAACCCAAGTTCTGTATGATAATACAGTATGGATAATTGCAACACATAGTGGGGCTGTGGATTTTGGAAGGGAACAAGAGCAGTTCTGAAAGAAAAGTTCTCTGCAAGTTATTAAATACAAAGACATCACCTCTGGCTCAGTAAGTACCTAACTGCAAACGTGTTCTGGAGTGCCCAGTTTGGGCAACAGGCAGCAACAGATCCAGGTCAGAGAGAACTCTGAACCTTTTCAAATGTTTGTGGATTTAAGCATTCTAGAAGGCTTGTGATTGGTTTTGAAATTCACTGATGTTTAATAATTCTCATCTATTTTTTAACCAATTTTTTTTCCTTTAACGTTTTCTATATGCAGCCTAGTTCAACTGTAGAAGTATTTCTCTTCTCCTCCCCTTCTTTAAAGCAGACAGAATTCTGGTAAAACCAACATTTTTATCACTTCCATTCTTTAGATAGTTGATCAACAGTTCTCTGTTTAAAGGCCCATGCAGCAACAGAACCATAAAGGTATGAGTTAAAATCTCATCATTCCAAATTTATCTCATGTATCGCATCTTGACTTCTCCAACATCTGTTCCCTCTTCATAAATGAAGTCTTGTCATCAGTTTTACAGCTTCATCCATAATTTCTTTCTTTCTATGTGCTCTACAGATCATACCATTTCTGACGGTCTGCAAAATAATCTCCTATAGCATTGTGTGCTTGTTCAAGCAGGGCATCATCTGAATCGCCTGAGCCAGTTTTCAACAGCTGCAACACTCGAAACCAATCTCCCAGTTTTATCCGAAGTCCAATGGCAAGATCTCTAGTAGAGACAGAAAACAGAAAAAAGAAGGAAAAAGTCAAAGACAGTAAAATAGCTAAGAAATATCTTGAGAAAAGCATTGAAATATATGTACACCCCAGGTATCGCAGTGATCCTGGATATCTTGTTTACAGTTTAAACAGTATTCCATAAAAGCAAATACTCAGTATGCTCACAGGTTACATCATTTGTATGCACTTCCCAATTAGCCATACTCCTGCGTGAGGAGTTAAATGAGCCGCTGGTGAGGCAGTTGGGCCGATGCTACTTCAGATTTCCTTTTATTCTGTACACCATCCTTATCTTTCACTGCTGCCCACTACAATAAATGGCAGCAGCTGCTAATGGCTAAAAGCAGAAGGGAGATAAGGGGAAAGGATAAGGAGCAAGAAATATGAATAATGGAGGCTAAAGCTGAGATAAAGGGATTTCAGAGACTTCTCTTTCAGATTCAAGATGATTTTGGATGAAGGAGAAAGGACTCAGAAGTAGCCTTTCCTTTTTGTTATTCATGAATATATATGACCTACCACATGTTTCTGTCTGGCACATTATTTCCTCTATATAGAAGAATTTTCTATTACTTAATATGAAAGTAATTCTGCAGGTGCATAGAAAATAAATGGGAGAGATCTACACACTTCTTTTAAAAATGCTCTAAACTCACAAGTGACTTAAGAAAGGCAATAGCAAGCCAATGCACTTAGCTAAATAAGAGCGTCTACCTAAAAAATTTAACATTCTATTTTAAAAGTAGACTTATTTCAGCCTGATTTATAGTAGGTCCTTATCAAGACTCTCTAAAGAGACACATATATCAACACAGAATTCTTATATTCTTGTAGATGGAGAATAAGAAGCTCTGCTATTGAAGAAAACAGGAAATAAAAAATGAGTCTTTGACTTCTTTAATCCTAAAAGGAGGGGAAATTTAGATTGGAGATTAAAAGGAAGCTCTTTACCTGGAAGGTGGTTAGGCACTGGAACAGGTTGCCCAGAAAGGTATTGGATGCCCCATCCCTGGCAGTGTTCAAGGCCAGACTGGATGTGGCCCTGAGCAACCTGGTCTAGTGTGTGGCATTCCTGCCCATGGCAGGGGGGTTGGAACTAGATGATCTCTGTTGGGGATGTCCCTGCCCACTGCAGGGGGGTTGGACTAGATGACCTATAGAGGTCCCTTCCAAGCTGGCCACTCTATGATTCTATGATTATTCTATGATTTCCCAATAATACTGTAATTTTGCTTTCTTGGTTTTCATTGTAGAGAAAAAATTCTGTTGACTGGTCCACAATTTCATCCAGAGTCTTTTCTGTCTCTCCAGAGATTACAGTTCATTAAAAACTCTGTTGTTTGTATATGTAATTGGAAAGAATGTCTACTTGGCTACTAGCTAAGGACAACAGTACATAAATTAAACATTAGCTGCTTGTATTTTTGTAATCCCAGTTGAAATACTGACAAAATGCTTGGGAAAAAAAAATCTATGAAACACAGCACTACCTAGAGCAGCTAAGGTTTTGCAAACAGTTTGGAATGTGTTGATTTGCGTACAGAATTAGTTATCTATGGAGACAACAAAATTCTCTCCATCTGATCCTTTTCTGTCTTTCCAGAAACTGATAGTCTTCAGTGCTAAACCAGCCATTCTTTCTAAGGCAAATTAAGGCAAGCATTTATTTTTTTTTAGACTTTTTTTTTTTCCTCTATTTGCTGTTGAGATGACTACAAGCAATTACCTTCTGTCCATATCCAGATACATTCTCTCAGCTTCTTCAAATCTGCTAAAATAGGCTGCCACTTCTGCTTGCTTCATTGACTCACTTTGTAGGTTTCCTAGACGCTTCACAAATTTGATACCTTGATAATCTTTGCAGCGTACAAAAGCTTGTTCAGCAGTCTGCAGATCCAGTTTCTGAAGAGCAGCTTCAGCCAGGAGACGCCTGTGTGAAAAACAAACATAACAGATGGAAAAGCAGCTATAAAGGAAATTAAATGAGGATCCATTTAACTAATTATTTAAAGAAGATATTCAAGTTACTGCAACTGTATTGTTTACTGACTAATCTTAAATAAATAAATACCCTCTCAATTTATGATGAATTTGAATTTTAAATTAATCGATGTAAAGTTAGCTTTCTGCCAGCTTTGTAATTGCATTTAAATTGCCCCCTAAAAGCAAGGAATATTTTGGGGTTCATACAGCACAAAGGAAAAACGTGTCCCGAGCCTGGACCCTGTACCCACACACCTAGCATGCCTTCCATTCTAGGTACTACAACATTCATAGAAATATAGAGTTCCAATTTAACAACAGACTACTTTTTGGGTTCAAAAACTAAAAGCCTGGGGAAGCACTGGCCTCAAGTTCTAAGATGGCTGCTGAGGAGTCTTGAACACTTACTCAACATCTCCTGAAACACAAATTCTCAAATACTTGAGAACAAAAACCTCACAGCTTGCATTCTGGGAAATCATAGCAACACAGAGCATGAAACTGCTCAAACACACCAATTACAAAAGAGGTGGGGAGTCAGGCTATTAGAGGTAGCACAGGACTGCAAGGCTCTCTTTGGGCCTTCTTCCACACTGCAATACTTCTTTGGAGGTGATTCATTCCAAAGAAGAGAGATGTCAGATTTTTTTTCCTTTTTCTTAAATGATTCTCTTTAAAAAGTGTAGGTTTCTTTGGCTGGTTTGGTACTTTCATACTAGGTCTGTTTGAACAGTAAAAGAATACAAAAGCACACAAATTTACACGAAGTTGCCTTCTAAAGGGATTTTACCAAAGTCTGGGATGTGGATTGTCTTCTATGAACTGGGAAGATTCCTCAATGCCAACTTTTTCAATCAATGCTCGACTGTCTCGTAATGACCGAATCTCAAAATTGATGATGTAATCTTTGTTAGGATGTTCAGGATTCTAACATAATGGATAAAGAAACATAATTTTATTCCATGTCACCTTTATTTTCACCCAACATATATATTGTTCAAATCATTAAGACAGGTACTAACGTTTACTACAAAATAAAATTAATTATATTTACCTTTAATATTTCATCCAGAAGAACAGATTTGATTTCTAAATCTTCAAAGTTGCAAATATACCCAGAAGTTTGTATAGGTTCCTTAAAGGTAAAGAAGTTATAAAGGAATGAACTTGTATTCTGTCTGATTAAATCCTAACCAAATCTGTTAGGTATACATAAAAAGACATTCTTCTTCTCCAAACTAGGATTTAATTGCATTTCCAACAAGAAACAAATACTAAAATCCACTAATATTATTGATGATTTTGTATATGCAGTCATACAGAAAACAGGCACAGTCTGAAAATCACTTGTGGTCTCTTGTGGCCCCTGGTGCGATAACTGTGCCCACAGCAGAGGGAGCATTAAACTCATTGCCCACGGTAATGAGTGGGGAGTGATACCCATGTTCCTAGAATCCTTGTATGGGTAGGATGTGCTCATTAGCCTTCTGGCAGTCATCCTAGGAGAAGGACAACTCTGATTCCAAACCTGGGCAGATGGAGCTCGTTTAGCCCTGTAAGGCCTTCCATCTAAGAGGTTAAACCTCTGTCCTAAGGACTTGGCTGCCAGCGTCCAAGCTTGCTAGGCCCTGGCAGATGAACCTTAGGACAAAAGGGTGGGTCCAGCTCTGCGCATGCTGTGTCTCACCTAAAAAAAATCCATAGCGCAGGCTCGAGGGTGCTATCCGCTAGCCTCTTTTTATCAGTGCGCTTGGAAAAGGCACTGAGGAGGAGCGTGGGTGGAGCCCTCCCTGGATCTTCGTTCGCAAAGCCTAGCCATACATACAGAAAACCTGAGGATATTTAACTAAATTATGAGAGAGAGATAAAGGAACACATGCCAATATTTACATTCAGCAGAACTGTGTTTTACAAATACCTTTACTAAAATTGTGTTTATATTTTCCAAAGCATACAAAAAGTATGCTCCTGAAAATATTGCTTACATTTAAGAAAAATATGACAGCGTTTTTGTATTTCCAGCACTGATAGTCCATTTTACTTACTTGTTCCTAAATAACACTGCCACATTAGAGTTGACAAGATTTTGAGATTTCCAGAAGCAAGTTTATAAACACTTGCCTAACTGAATGATAAACACAAGAATTATGCTGTTCAACACAGAGCCATTAACTTACATGTGTTTTTGTAGAACAAGTAGTTTCTCTATGTTAATATTTACCTCTGGATCCAAATTTCTGAAAACATACATTCTTGTTTTCTCCATCATTGCAAACAAATCTGGGTTATCTTTGGCCCATTTCATATCCCAGACATCTTTGCGCTCCAGTTTCAGCTGCTCACCTATCACTTCTGCTCCTGTAGTGTCTACTCCTCGTGTATCCAAGTCAAAGAAAGTCAAAACACCTGAAAAATCTATGATAGCAACACGACTACAGAAAAACAAAGGCAGAAAAAATAAGACAGTTAAATACTACTATTTAAGGTCATAAATCTGAATTAAGTTCCCTAAACTGGAACACTCAGGCCAAATTTCTCCTCTAATCCAATACCAGTATAATTCCATAGATCCAGTGAGATGCACATGATTTTCATTTATCAGCATAAAAGAGAGAGAGCAGAGACATGGAAAGAAGTTTTTCATCTGCTCATACAGGATCTGGCCTTGCAAAAGTTCAGAAACATGCCCATTTTTCATCCAGCATTTTGAAGATCCTTAGCACCTCAGTTATCAAGCTGAGTAAATTGCAGGTTCTGGCCCTTGCCCTCCTTGACAGAGCCTAAAAATAACTGAACAGAACTGGTTTTCATTATTTACTAGGAGGCAATAAAGCAGATCCTTAAATTAAAAAAGCCAGTGTGGTTAATGCAGATGGTTAATCTCTAAAACAGGATTTCTTAATTTATACAAAGGGTATTCTTTAGTTTTTTTTCCAGACAACAGGAAGTATTATCCAATTAATCTTCGGAGTAATTTAAAATATGGGAAAAATAAAACTTCTAAAAGATTACATTTGAACATTCCCAGCTACATAGGTCTTCAGTGAATCATAGTAGCCTGTATTTACTAAAATGTCTTTTTAAAAGCATTTCTAAATATTGAAAGGTATTTAGACATCCTTAATCTCTATTAATATTTCAAAAGCAATGTAGAAAATTAACCTTAAAACACAGATCTGAGCCATTTTCACTACTGCAAAGTCATTTAGGAAGGAAACAGCTCGGGTTCAAAACAAAACACAGCTCTGACAAGATCACATTGCCTTTAAGTGAAGCAATCTGATTTTGGACTATACCTAAATTGGTGACCAATTCATGCATTCATTATGAATTTTGTTTTGAAACTATAAAGTTTTTTTAAGCTAGCAAAATTGTCTTACAAGTCCTCTTTATATTTTTGCCTCTTTTGACAAGACTCTCACTCTCAAAAAATTATAGCTGTTAAGTAGAAAGCAACTCCAGTGTTAGCACAGCTAAAGCTTAGGAAAACCAGTCTTGCTAGAAGGATTGCCACCAGCTACAGCTTGCAACAATGGAAAAATTAACATTGGATGAACAAAATTTCCAGGGATTAGAAGGATACAGAAAGAGAAAGAAGCCTTAGACATAAAAACTTTCAGGTTATGACATAATTTTGTCAAGTCATCTCATGGCCACAAGAAGGTTATGTTTGGTTCATTTAATATACATCAAAATATCTTTGTTTTATGTTTCCTTAAACTTCGTACACACATCCTAAAGAGTTTAAGACATAAGAGAGCTTTACTTACACAGGCTCTCAGAGCCAGATGACTGGCCAGATGTAATCAGTTAGTAATAAATAAATGGCTGAACAACTGTTAATGACAACTAAAATTAATAAATCATTTATATTACAGTAAAATTAATACATAATTATTACAGAATCACAGAATTCATAGAATTAGTATTTTCACAAATTGTAATGGTTTATTTGCATCAGAAGCAGATCTGGAACTTACCTGGAGTTGCAGTTCAAAGACAGCTGATGTGCATGACAGTTCAGGGTATACTTCTGTACTATAGCAACATTAGGAAGGCTGTATCTCTGAATAGTGCCAGATTCTCTTCCCTAGAGAAAATCAATGCTTTCTTATTAAGAGAATGTTTTCATTAATAAACTCTTTAAAAATGTTTCATTTACATGTTGTCCTAGACAATCCCTCTAGCAAGAGGGACTTTTTGGATAAGTGACAGAGCAAAAGTGGAAGGAGGAAATGCCATCACCCTAAAAGTTCCACGTTCTGCTATTTAAACAAAATAGATACTTTCTTAGGATGTTACAATTTACAGATCTACTTCAATCAGTGATGTTAAAACAAAAAGCCATAGTCCACACAGCTCACAGAACAATTTCAGGAGCCCAACAATTACCCATGAACCTTCAGACATGGTCAACATAACAAAAAAGGAGAACAGTGAAAAGATTCCTGTCCCATGCTGGTAAATCTGCTCAAACAGTGTCATATGACAGCACCAGCTCAGGTCTGAAAGCAGTAAAGCTGCGTTCACGTAGTACCGTCTACATGCTAACAAGTCTCACCAATTACTTCAAGACTTGAGCTAGCTTTACAAGTAAATGGTGTAAAATATACTTGTTATTCAAAGTATTAATGTGGTTTATCGCTGTTTTGCCGAATGATACATCCATGCCCTGTGTAAAGACACTATCAGGCCAACAGTCTAAAATGGGTTTGACACCCCCAGACTGATCACTGCCAACATTTCCTCATGGTGTTTCTGTAGATTGAATAGCATATATAGCTTATTTAACTATTGTTTAACCCTTTTGCTGGAAATGAGTCAATATTAAACTTAAAGGTAGTCTAAACTTTATTGCTTTCTCTTCTTTTTTCCCCCCAATGCTACCCCTAAGGTTCTAAGCATACATGATCTTTCGTTTCTCACTTTTTCACATCTGTATACCCTTTAAACTGAAAAGCAGATTCGGTCAGAAATGTTAGAAAATCTAACACAAGTAATATGCATTTAGCTTCAGCACATTCAGATCTCATCTCAAAGACATTTCCTCTCATTCCTTTCCTGTTAATCAAAGTCCCTAATTAATTATTCTCCTTATTTCATTTTCTCTTCAAGCACAAACAAAAAATCCTGCAGTCACCTACTAACCATCACACATTTCTTCCTGTGACCTACTGATTTGGTAAAATCCAGTCAAAGGATTTAACAAAAATTGAAAAAAATGAACAACAACAAGTAGAGTAGGAATACGGGAAAACATCAAGATCTTTCTTGGGAATGAGGATAAAATGAAGAAACTGTTCTTTTTCTATCTTTGTTCTGCTTGATTTGTTTGTTTTAAAGCCCATCCATATGTCTGTTCATCTAATGAGATCACTCCTTTCAGACTGGAAATAAAAAAAAGCACCTGCTGTTTGGTACAATTCATACATAATACATATGGATAATCCAGAAATGGGCTAGTATGTATATAGCATACTACAGACATAGGATATTATCTATCACCAAGCATTGTACCATTACTATGTAAACAGACAAACTTTGTAAACCTTTGTGCATTTACATACAGCCTAGAAGAGATTTCCCAGAACTCAGACCACAGAATTAAGTCCTGACCTGGACTTTATCAAACCCTGTGTGTTAATAAGTACTACCTCAGGCAACTAGCCTATACTAGTGAGTCAACCCTCCTACAGAAAGAGTGCAGGTTAAAGGAAGAACCTGTTAAAGTTATCTTTGAGGATGTCTAGAAAGAGATTTCATTTGAATAAATTCTAAATTCAGAAATGCTTTCAAATTATGACTGTTTATGAACATGCTCCAAAAAAAATCTCCAGCCTACAAGTACAAGAGGCAATTAGGAACTATTTTAATCTTGCAACTTACCACAAGTAGTATCTTGTCAGATGCTGTTATTGCACAAATTGGATCTCTTGTTCCCTGAAAATACAAAAGTGATATCAATATCAGTTTTAATGTGACAGTAAGACTGCACTGCTGAAGAAAGAAGTTTTATTTAAATATACAATAAAGCTGCTAGAGTACCCACATGAAAAGTGGCTACCAAACCTTGTTAGTATACAGTATATGGGTGCTTTATGGTATTGGTAGCCTTTGTTATGGGAATCATGACAACAACAATATTAACAGCTTCCCGTCTTCTCCTGCCCCTCTGGAAAAATAGAAAACCCTAACTGTAACAGGTCTTTAACAGAAAACATAAAAAGGCAACTATCCCTGACTTGTGAGACCTTTAATAAATTTTAGGGATATTGGTAAGTACAAAAGTGAGCACGTGTACACACACACACACAAAGTGGGAAAAAGCCAAAAATATTAGAAAAGATTACAAGGGTTACTGACTTTCAACAAGCTTATACTTTGTTGAAGTAAGGGAACCTGCTTCTCACCAAGAAGACAGCAGCTGTCTACACACTGCTCCCCAGAATATACTTTTTCTATGCTGCCTACTGTTCACTGTGTATTTCCAGTAGCACATAGTGACACAGTAACAACGACTAACCAGAGGGAAGAAAAGTAATACTTATGTACAAAAGGTAGAAGCAAAGGAAAATTTAAGTATGATCGCTCTCACTAACGAAGATCTATGAAAATAAATACAGCAATTTTAACTATTTCTCTTTCAAGCTACCAGTAACACCACAATAAACTAGTTAAAAACATCACTCACTTCAATAGCTTTGCTGTAATCAAGGTGTCCATCTACAGATCCTGAAGGAGCATCATCAATATGATAAATCCTGTAGAAAAGGAAAGTTGGAAGAAAAGGTGAGTCCAAATAAAGGATCATTTTTGATAGCATGTAAGTATCTTCAATCTTGAAGAAACCATAGCTACTGGAAAAGATAATAAAAGCTCAACTTGTTCTTACATTCCCATAGTATCTCCTGTGATAAACCTACTCTATTGATATAAAGATATGGTACTTGCTTTGGCTTTTACAGTCTGATAGCTAATTCCCACAAGATCTATAAACTTTCATCCTGCAACAAGAAGTTCCTACAAACCATCGACCAACCCCAATTGTCTCTTTTCAAATGTGCACTTCCATATTTCCCCAGGCTCTTCTCTGTACTTATGAAGATCTTCACCTTCATATCCACAAAACTTATGTATTAACTGTATTCAGTAGATCTTCGTAACTTCTCTTTTGTCTCAAAAAGTAGCATTAGGAAAGATTTTAGAGCACTCAATACATAGTTTATGCTGAATTACAGCTATTTACTTTTTCAGTTTTTCTATCAATTTTACAATCTTGTACTTGAACAAAGTTATTACACTATGTACAAATAATTATTATTATGGATACATGGTGACAGGAGATGACAGATTTATAGAAAGAAGCTATGGCATCCCAATGGAAGAAAACACAAAAGAACAGAGAAGAAAATCATAACAAAGTTGCAAGCTTGTGGAGGTGACAGAAGAGTTAATGGCACTATTGAGCACCTGAGAAGGAAATATTTTGGACGCAAGATGATGTTGACTTTGGCCTGTTTGGTTTGAAAGGCTAGAAGTCCATACAGGATTAAACATCAAATATACAATCAGACACAAATGTATTCAGAGGAGAACTAGGTGTACAGACTATGGCCTTACAGCCTTTAACACAGTTAAAGCTATCAGAGGGAAACTGCTCAAAAACAAAGAGCATGGAGGAGAAAAAGGGGAGGAGGGAAAAACACATCAAAACACACAGCTTTGTAAGGGAAGCACGCAGTGAGAAAATGAAAACACTTAACAGGAATTAATCCAAAAAAGTCTAAGAGGTTTTGATAACATAAATTGAAGAGCAGAAAAACTCTTCTTTAGTATTTAATCTTACAGGTCTGCAAGTCAACAAATCTGAGCAGAAAAATGAGAAGGCAAGAGTTCACGTTTGAGGCATGGAAGAATCCAGCTTTATGATTCCAATGCAAAGGAAGAAAAATGACAAACAAAGCCTGAAGACAAACCTTTCTCTGCCTTCTTTTCTGGTCCGTGCTACCTGATTAATTTCCATTGCTGTAAGCTTCTTAGCCACACGATACTGCCAGATGTAAAACACTTCTTTTGAAGCTGCTATCACATGCGTTTTGGTCATTGTGACAAACAACGGCCCTGTTTGGAAACCCAAATGTAAATGTTGCAAAAATTAAAGCAGCAAGTACTGAACTAGATGATAATTTGTAAACTTTTTCACAGATAGATGAAACCCTATCTCCCTAAGTTAGAAGAAAAAAACAAACAAACAAATAAACAACAAAAAAAACCCACCAAAACCAAAAACCACACCACAGACAACCTAGGAGCAGTTTTCATTAATTACTAAGAAATTTCACTGGGGCCTTGTGGTCTTGTTCAGAAGAATAAAGAAATTCTTCATAAGTTCTGATTTTAAAATTAACACTTTTCTCCCTGTTATTTCAGCCAATTTCCATGCACTAATGCACAAGATACCAAACATAATTTTCAGGTTAATGACCAGTTCAGAAATATCTCAAATCTCTAACAAGATCTAGAAATATCTCCATACCTGACACAGTGTAATTATTTTGATACAAATAAAAGGAATATTACTCAAAAGTTGACAATCTAGAAGAAGCTCCTTAATTAGCACCACTTAAAAACAGTTAACTAATTTTAAGTTAGACAAGACCTAAAAATGCTCTTCGCCTCTTAGTTAAAAGCTGGGCAAATAATTCTTTATCTGCATGGCAGCAAATTAAATATTTAGCAAAGTGTGTGCTTAGTTTTGCTTTATTTCATCCAGAGATCACAGTGCAGGATTGCAGGCCATTTTCTTTAGTCCTAAGACCATTTAGAATATGTGGATAAATTAAGTATCTCATTCTTGCTGTCATTGTTTGGTGAACAGAGAAAAAAATACATACATGCACTCAAAGCACTATATTATTCTTTATAATACTCTGTCTTGACTGTATTGTGGCTCTTTTTTTCCCCCTTTTACAATCCTTTCATCTTTCTGAAAACCAGTGAATGTACATATAAAGGCATAGGAAAATGCAGAAAACTATTAAGTAATTTCCTGAATGTCTTCATATTCTACAAGTAAATCATTATGCTTCCAGACAAAAAAGGCAAATTCAAAAGAATTGTGTTGCCCAATATGTTAGTGAAACACTGAGTCATACAGATAACATGCTGTGAGCACAAAATCTGTTTCTTTTACAGTGAATCATGATTTTTTTCTGTATTTTTGCAGCAAACAGAACTCTGGAGGGAGCTATAAGCCTGCCATAAAGACAAGCAATGCTATGAGAGACAGATGGGGGAGATTGGTTGAACAGATTTTACTTCTTTGAAATCAAGAGAATTATAAGTGCTGCCTGATGGCTCTAGAATACTTTTAGTATAAAAGTAAGTACTGGATAAGAAGGCTTAGAGATGGATGGTGCTTTACATAAGCAGTACAGTTGTTTACATTATATGCAACTCAGTGTATTTCACACACTTTTAACACATTCATTTCAATAATTAGTTACCTACAACCGAAGGGTACAGACTCCTCTGTTTCATTAACAGCATTAATAAATTCTATGTATTTGCTCTGTTCTTTTATTACCTGGCAGCTGTACATGCTATAATAATCAACGTTTCTATCCTTTGAAAAGGAAACATGAGAATCTCCTCAGATTAGATCTGCTTAGATCACAAAATTGTATTACTGAGCCTCATATTTGGACTCAGCTTATTCAACATTTAAACACTTTACTCCAAGACAATGCTAAACCAAGCCTGTATCTGAAAGCTTTGTGCATTCCTCAGAGTTACCAGGTAGACTCATTTATGCATACCTCAAAGTACCCCAATGTGGAGAGAGAAAAAAAGGATGTTCACATAAAACCTGTTGTGATCCAGAAACAAGACAGCAACACATCTATACTTTATCCAGAGGAATACAAATTAGGCATTTTGTGATCATGTCTAACACTTAAAATGATTATTGCTGTCAAAAAAGTCCTCACATACCAAACCCTGACACATTTTCCTGCCACTTTTTTTTAATCAGCTCTAGCAGTAGCTTGACCAGAGAGTAAACTGGATCAGTTCATTCACCTAATTGACCTCAAAATTAAAGAAATAAAAGATTAGTTTAAATTGGATTAAAGAGAAAATCACAAATGCTGGAGAGGGCAGGAATGAGCAGCCAGCATGGAGGACAGGGCCTTCCCTTCTTTGCAACAGCAGGCTAAACAATGATTTAAGCCAAATGTGAAATCACAGGGAGAGGAATACACAGCACACATACACAATCATGAGGGTCAGACCCGTTCAAGAATACATCTGGAAGAGCCATATCTGTATCTGGTAACCAATGCTTCTACAAAGTTGCCTATATAGCTTAAGCAATTGCATAAAAGCAAGACATATGGACTTTTTCTAGAACTGCTTTAGTATTTTATACTGGATGGTCATTAAAAAGCAAACATAAAAAAATACAAATGGGAAAATCTGTGGAAAAAGAAACTAAAATCCAAGTCTAGATTGGACATTGGGAAGCATTTCTTTATGAGAGGGTGGTCGAACACTGGAACAGGCTTCCTAGAGAGGCAGCAATGCTCCAAGCTGTTAGTGTTTAAGACTCATTTAGACAATGCCTTTAATAACACGCTTTAACTTTTGGTCAACCCTGAAGTGTCAGGCAGTTGACTATATGATCATTGTAAGTCCCTTCCGACTGAAAGTATTCGGTTCTGTTCTGTTCCCCTTTTCCACCTCAGAGCCTTAATCATTGGGCTACACTCAGTTCCTAAAATGCTTTCCTTCTTGGCTGCCTAACAGCACAGATTCAAAATGAGGAAAGGATGCCCCAAGTTTGGGCTGTTGCTGAGGCAGAGAAGGAAGGAATGGGATTTGTCCTTTCCTGGGAAAGGAAAGATGCTGATTTCAATCCCTTCAGGCTACAGAAGATTGAGAACCTCTTTCTAGGCAATTGGTTTAACTATTTTTTTCCTTTAGTGTAGGGAAATATTATCATATTATACAGTAGCCTTGATTTCACTCACTTGGACTTCAGGGCCTTTGAAAGAACTTGTGCTCTGACTATTAAGAAGCCAGAAAAAGCAAGAATCTTAAGACAAAAGATGGCAAAAGATCTGGGCACTCCTTAGCTCAGCATTTCCACTACATAGCAGCTTTCCATGCTAAACACATGGACTTCTTAGATTGTCTGGCTCTTCCCACTGATTCTGAAGCTAACTAACTTCAGTGTTCATGTCTTAGTAGTTAATTTTCAGACTTTAAAAATATGTACAGAAAACATTTAAACAGGTGCCTTTTCAGTGATCAAATTGCACAAATTATTAAAAAAAAGACACCATCCCATCAAAACAATACAAATATGTGAAACAACTGCCTTTAAGTTTTCTCTGGCCCTTCTCTTCTCACCTCATTACTCTTCATTGTTCCTTCATAAAGCCTCCTTCCGAAAGGAGAGAAACTTTATTTCTTAGATATCCAGGAATCTCATATAACCTTCTGTGATGTGTGTATTCCAAGAACTCTTCATCTCACTTCGAAACAGTTAGAAAACACCTACTTTCATGTTTAATCTTCTTAAAAAAATGGATAGAAAACAAACTTAATGCATGACTATATTACTTTGCTGCATGAAAAAGCTGAGATATTTTCTAGTATATATTTCTATTTCTATTTTCTAGTATATATTTTCTAGCTCGTGTCCAGCTCTGGAGCCCTCAACACAGAAAGGACATGGACCTGATGAAGCAGATTCAGAGGAGGGCCACGAGAATGATCAGGGGGCTGGAACACCTCTCCTACAAGGAGAAGCTGAGGGAGCTGGGATTGTTCAGCTTGGAGAAGAGAAGACTTCGGGGGGACCTACTAGTGACCTTCCAGTACCTAAAGGGAACTTACAAGAAGGCTGGAGAGGGCCTGTTTGCAAAGGCCTGGAGTGAAAGGACAAGGGGCAATGGTTTTGAGTTGGCGAAGAGTAGATTTATACTGGATATCAGGAAAACGTTCCTCACCAAGAGGGTGGTGGAACACTGGAACAGGTTGTCCCAGGGGGGTGGTTGAGGCCCCATCCCTGGAGGTATTCAAGGTGAGGCTTGACAGGGCTCTGGGCAACCTGATCTAGTTGGGGGTATCCCTGCCCAGTGCAGGGGGGTTGGACTAGATGAGCTCCAGAGGTCCCTTCCAACCCAAACCATTCTATGATTCTGTGATATAAAATAGGATATACAAACACAAGAGAGACAAGTAATCTCACCTAAATCTATGGAAAGGAATCAATCTGACAGACACAAGACTGAACTGTTGCTTTCATACAAGCCTGCAACAGGCAGTTCCCAAGAAACTGGCAGAAACTTAGTCTGATTGATAACATCCACCTAATTTCAGACCTTGATTCAAATGTCTCCAGAAGTGTTAGTTCTTTAAAAGAAGAAAACATCACACAGAAGCAGGAACAACTGAACTACACATGGAACAACTCATGAATGACCACAGTTCACATAACATGAAGAAATACTAAAGATCTGTATACTTTACATTTAAATATCTGTATACTTTAAAATGACTGAGTTTAAGTAACAGCAACTCAAATGCTGTTTCACATATAGTTCAGTCATCCTTGTTAAGACATCCAGGAGGAGAAAAGACACTTAGACAAGATTCCAACACTCTGCCTTTAATCCACCTGTATCTTGATCAGGCTTGTATCCATTTCACTGGGCGCTAAAACATGTGTGGAAGATAACACTTCACTATGTCAGAGCTCCTAAGCACATATAAGAAGATGATATAATCCAGCCAGAGTGACATTTTCTTAGTAGATACCATCTGTTGTGTTTCTATTAAAAAGATATTATATAACAGAATATTTAACCTTCTGTAGTTTATATTTAGTTACTCATGAAAGGACTTTGACAGAAAGCCTGTGAAACAACCACAGAAGAAAATGTGTTGGCTACTTTTTGTAGGAGAGAGCATAATAATAGCAGACAATGGAGAAAAGACTAATTTATGGACTAGCTAGCTGTTGTGAAGGACCCTAAAAACAAGGCACAGGAAGAAAAAAGCCCTTGGACAAAATAAAGAGCAACATGAGGAAGAGCTTTCAGGTGTGATCACCAACCAATTTCTAAAGAAAGTTCAAGTGATGCCCTGTCACCAGATAACCACTGACTAATGCTTTTTTGCCATCATTAGCAGAGGCATTAAAAAGCTAATGGCTTAACTAAAAATTCAACAGAGTAAAGGCAATAAGCTCTTCTTGAACTACTGGCTTAGAGCCCAACAGCATAAGATTTGCATCTCCTGGGTGAATCAAAACTATGCAAACCATCACAATTATTTTGCCATTAGGAGATTAATAAATAGCACTTTGTTGAAACAATTCTATAAAATGTTATAAATTGACAAGTTGTACAAGTTGTGCCTTAACACACATTCTCAGATGCATTATTCAAGTGCTCTGTCACCTACTTAGCATCCCTAGATTAGCAACCTTTTCTCTCTACTATTAATTTCCTACCAGGCCAAATCCCAAGAGACGTGCAAGAGACCAAAGTCTCAAGCAGGAATAAATCTTTATGTTTAGTAAAATGCTAGGTTATTGCTATTCCAACAAGAGGCAGTCTTGTAAAAGATAAAACCATTGTGTGTTCTATTTGCAGTTGTTACAGCCAGTCAAAAAATATAGTTTAGACTCATGACAGCCAAGAGCTCCCACTTAAGAACAAGCAGCAGCACACAGGTACAGATTGGTCTGTTGAGGAACATCCTACTATATGAGAAGGCATTTTTTGTAAGCATTTATGAAAACCAAATAAAGGGAAAATCTAAAGATGGCATTTAAAAGTCGGAAACAAAAACAAGAGTTCAAAACAAGAATTACCTAAGCAATTATTTTCTGCAAATTATTTTAAATTCAGTGCAACAATTTATTGCTTTACTAAAAGAGAAGAGCCTGAAAAACTGTTTTTGTAGAAAGAGAAAGAAAAATAATTTCACAGATAGTTAATATATTATTCATAAGTCAGTAACACCCCTCCAATTAGAGTAAGAGATATGTTAATTTTACCTCTGTACTGCTTGTATCTTAAAACTATTAATGATTACTCTCACCTAAAAATTGATTTAAAGCTGACTTTTTTTTTTTCATTTACAAACAGGAAAAGGGATCACGATTTCATTAGAAATGATGCACCAATTTGAATCTGAAAAGAACTCACAGAAAGGTCTTCTGCCTTAAAGATTTTACAAGATTTTTTCACTACTGACCTGAGCAAGGCCAGCCAGTTGCTTACATTCAGCACCCTGTCAAACTGGAGTAATTATACTTTCCACTGCCAAGAAGCTCCAACTGTGATAAACAGCATTACACACTGAACATGAAGACCTTGACTGTGTACAAGTGTCTACATCTCACACAAACTGACACTGAAAATGTTTCAAGCTGTTCTACAAAGTTGTATCTTTGATAGTAACAATAAAGGAAAGCAATTATGATAAAGCCAGTACGATGTGTTCCAAAAGTCTTGCATTTATATGCATTTGCTTTTCACTTTCACCTTCAATCCCTTCCATACTTTTGGTGAGCTAACCAAAAATTATAGGATAAATATATTTAAGAAAAAAAGCTTGAATCTTTGGCTGTGTTTACTACAAAGCAATGAAATCCTTGTTATGTTTGAACTACTGATACCACAGAAAATGTTCAGAACTCAGAAATGCAAATAATCTTAAGTATTTCCCCATCTATGAGTTTGAAGGCCTAGCATTTTCACAAATAAAAGCACACTAGGAAAGAGCATTGTAAACTTATGCACTAAACTGACCCTCTGACACTGGAGGGAACAGAAGCAGACTGCAGAAAGATAAGCTAAAGGAAGAGAAGCTTTTCAAGCTTGTTTAATCTCTTCAGCACAATTCAAATACATTTGAAACAACAACAAATTTTTTCAATTAAACCATGTTGCTCTGTAACTGTTTTCAGTCATTGGAGAAGATTCTTTTCTTGTGCACAAAGAGTTGTAAAAGATGAGTCGTAATGTGGGAATCATAAACAAATTGATACCTTCATAATGTAAATAAATAAACCCATCACTGGTAGTTTTAGAAAGCTCACACACAGAAGAGGAAAATGCAAACAGAATTTAAATGTAAAGTTAGAGGTGTACATGCAAAGCTAATTTTGACCATTTGAGTGGGATTCATCTCACCTAATTTTAGACATCTGATGGAGATGAGTTGATTGTCCTGGGCTTCTTTGTACCCAATGGAGAACAAACAGACCCCTTTCACGAAAGATTCACTGAACTAATTTTAGATGTCAGCTGCAGAAATGAGATGAACTACTCCCTCTGAGTCCCTGAATCTTCCTCCCACCACCCCAATCCCACCTGTCAAGTAAGTCCAGGAAACTATTAAGCACCTACAGTGTAGACATCTGATCAGAAAGGGGGATAGGACAGGGGGACACAACAGACACTCCACCCACCACTACCATGCTCCACATCACCTTATTTCAGTGCTCAGTTTTTGATGGTTGTGGTTTTTTGTTGCTTTGTTTGAGTGGGGTTTGGGGTTTTTTTTCCCCCTCTATCCTTTGTAAAATTATTGGTATTGAATTTCCTGGGTACTTCATTCCTTAAGATTCTGATGTGCCATCCCTATTGTAAAAGGTGGCAAGAGGGCATAAATTTTCTAATGGGATTAATTTAGGCAGAAAAGTTACTTTTTGCAGAGAGGACGAAACAATGGCTCTAGGAGGACATTTAGATCAAAAAAAGGTCACAAGTTTTCTTATTGTAACAGCTACATTTCTTCTTGACATGGGTAAGGAAAATTTTTTGGTTTGGTTTGTTTAGACATTAAATCTAATTTCACAGAACTGAAGCACATAAACTCCAAAGACATGTATTACCTACATGCCTTTACATTAATAAAATAAGAGAAAAGGAATTTTTCTTAGTTGATGATAAGCAATCTGTTTTTAATCCATATCCTACTCCAATGTGGTTATGCTCCTTTATTGGATCAACCATGCCCAGGATTTTTTTTTTCCTAAGTATTTTAGGGTGCTCAGAAAGTGCTATACCACTGAGCTCAGCAGTGGTACAGCATATCCCATCTTTCTACCACAATAGAATGACATCTAATGTCTACACCAAAATACACCTTCTACTACCATCATTTTAGCTAAGACATTCTAAAAGTGACTTTGTACTTTTCATTTAAATAATTATACTCTCTCATTCAAAAGCAAATACATATTTTTTGCTAAAACTTCATCACAAATGATTTAGCCTGTCAACAAAAGAGAAAAGTTAAACAAAGAATCAAGCTTCAAAAAGAAAATTGCAAATAGGCTTCACAGTGTCTATTCTGGATCCAAATTCAGATCTCTTTGGAGAGCAAACCAAAAATAAAGCAAAAAAATCGGAAAAAAAGTGGATTAATTTGTCAGTTTGTCCACACTTCCCTCATCTGTTTGAAAGGAGAAGTCAATCACCTTTTTTTAAAATGAAAGTCCAGATTAAATGACTTCAATGTCTCTGAGAAACAGAACTTTCTTCAAAAAAAGTGTATTTTCTTTAAAACATTTACATATCATTGTTGTGAAGGAAAATCTCAATCACCAGGAACATCCAGTAAAAAAAAGTACCCATTTTTAAAAATTCCATTGTAAATAGTTTATATTTACTGGAAGAATCAGTTGAATTTTTTTAATTCTTACAAGGAATAGGACTGGTTTTACAAGCCATTATTTTTATTAACAAGAGTAATTAATAGGTCATTTCCAACATAAACCACACTTCACAACATGGGAACCTTTGATTATATGTTTATTACTCTTAGGGAGAGTCCAATAGAAGTGAGAAGCCAATACAAAAATCATACATGAGCACATTTAGAATGGAAGATCACAGCATTTGGACACAGAGGTGTCACCACACAGCGATTGTTTCATTGAACAACAAGGCTTGCCTAAGAAATTCTTTATAAGGATTAGGAAAAAGACCCAACAGAATAAAATTATTGCAAGTTGCTTACCAATATCAATATATTTTGGATCCAAGGGAGTGCCAATAGAATTGCAGAGAACCAGCACGTACTGTATGGAAATAAAAGCAAGAGTCATTACTACCACATTTTCTGTAAATTAGTAAGCTGTGCAAGGTTTTCTGTGAAGGTGTCTCTCATAACCCACATGTCACACAACCTGATGCTGATCAGCAACAAAAAAAAAGAGAAAGACCATGTCTGCAGTAAATATAAATCAGCATAAGCATGGCAGTAATGAGATATTTGCCAATCAGTACTATAATGAAGCCAAACACAAAACAGGACAATGCCCAGCTGGTTTAAGCAAAAGAGCAAATCTACCCCACACAATACAATACAATACATAGGATGCACCACCAGCAGGGTCCACAGACAACATGTAGGCAAGACAGAGTCTCACCCCCTGCTCTGTGGTGCACACACTATATTGCAATCATTTACCAGCAATTTATCAATGACTCAATTCTTGCCTAGCTGTTCATGCAAAAGATAAATCTAATAAACTGCATCAGACTCCCTTGCTAGTTCCCCATACGTTAGGACTCTTGTTCTATCCTTTGTAGACCTTCATCTCCTTGAACCTCCAAAAGGGCTACACAGTGAGGGGAATTGTGACTAAGGCTATCTCTCTGCCCTGTAGCATCACAGATACTACAAAACTGATGAGTTTTGGTAGTTTTGTACCCTTCTTGTAATCCTGCTCAGGAAGGCTTTGACAGCACAAATACCTCAGATTGCTCTGTTAAACTCAGGAAAATGCAAATAAATACTGACCTAGATGTCAATGCTTCATTGTTGTTGCTGATGTATTTGTATTTCTAGACCTAAATCAAGGATTAAATATCTTTATGATTACTGCACAGGGAAATAAGAATGTCTTGAATGAGAATTGTGGAAATGAAGTAGCAACTTTTACTGTAAATCTCTAGATGTTAAGAAAAAAAATTAAAATAATACAGAGCTGCCAAAACTTGAATTGCCTAAAATCTGTAATCCTAGCTCTCCAGGAAATGGAAGGCAATTAGTTCTTCATAGCTCTTTTACCTCCTGAACAATTCATGTAATTGTGGTAGTAGACTACAGCAACTGCACAGCTTATCCCTTTAAACCAACAGATTGATAGCTTATGAGTCACATGAGAATGGTAGAATTTAGGTTTTCAGCTACTGTATGAACTTCACTCTTTCAAAGAAAAAGATGTGAGTAAGGATTTCTTTTCATTAAATAATTTATTTTTTTGGTTCTCCCACCAACAAAATTCTTTGTTCATAAGAACAAACCTTCCACCAGCATTCTCAAATTTCTCTTTTCCAAAAAATGTGTTGAGTTTACAGTTCTACCTCTGGCTTTTTAAGCTATTTATTGTTTGCTTCCATTTTGTTCATATCAAATCATTCTCTGGTAAATTATGCCAATGTTCACTCTTTAATCAGTTTCTCTTTAATGACCTTTTTACTGATTCCTGAGGCTTTAAGTCAGTAGATCAGAAATTGCCAAGAGATGATGGAGTAACAGGAGCTGCATGAGCTACACAGGGTGGTGCCAGGAACAGGGCTTTGAATTGTCTGATTTAATCAAAACAGGAAGTTCAAGCCTTGATATAGGTATCAGCATTAAGTTCTTCATAATTTACTGACATTCACATGCATGTGCAGTACCTTTAAACAGTTCTTGCTGGAATTAGTCTTTTTTTTGTCCTCATCTGCTACTGCTATACATTTTGTCAGCTTGAAATCACAATTCTAACGACCAAAATCCATCACAAAACAAACCTGTTTTTCAGAAAGCAACTCTAATGAACTTGTTCCCTTCATCTCCTAAAAGCTGACCCCCTAAAGTGTTAATAATTACACTGGAGTCATTCTGAAAGAATGAAAAGATGCTTATTATTGGTCATTTTCAGATGGTAAAATTACATCTCTTACTTATGCTCAAGACAGTTCCACTAAGTCCCTCTGCTGTTTGTTTCCTATATTAAAAATACAACCCAGAAAAATCTCATTCTACTGCATTCAATTTCACCAAATGGTTCTGGCCATGTACACCATATTTTCAATCAATACGACACTACACCATTTACTGCACAATCACGCAAAGCAGCAGTAAGCATTTTTTTTTACCGTTGCACCGACTGACTCTGTCTCATGTTCCTCCTTTGTAAGCAATATACAAGCGATACAGAAAATAATTCAAAAGTGAACACAGTAAGATGAATCATGTAACAATTGGCATCACACTAACCAAACATATGTTAACCAAAGGATACATTTATATCATTTGTCACTACATTTAAAATTAAGAAGTTTTATA
>VWZO01000491.1:44307-95804 GCA_013396975.1 Bucco capensis | reverse complement strand
TAGGACTCTGGGGTGCATCTCATCATGTCCCATAGACTTATATATGTTCAAGTTACTCAGGAGGTCATGAACCTGATTGCATTCATTGCTATTGTTTAGGTATCTACACAAATTTTCTGGTTCAAACTAATTCTGCATCACCAAAAAAAGCTAACAGAAGTATGGCTCAAACAAATCCCATTGTATCACTTAGCTCACTTATTTTGCCCAAACAGGAATGAAAACCCTCAAGTCTTACCTACATGACAGCCTCAGTTACTACCAAATTTAGAATCATGCCCAACTGTTAATATTAACAAAGCATACATTTCCTTATTATGAAAATAAAACGGCAAATTCATTACAAAAGCAATGGCTAAGTCATTTCATCACTAAGACAGACACTCACATCCCACTAAAACTTCAAATCAGTAATGCTGATCAAGCAGTAATCATAAGTTAAGCATTCATTCCTGTATTAGAGAAACTACTTTTTCAACTCATTCAGAAAGAGAATAACAGGAAGCTTATTAATACAGTTAAATGCTAGATTATTACATACCTTGTAATCTGGACGAATGTTTGCAAAGTATATGTAGGAATCAACAGCTAGTGCAATTTTCAACCCACTTCCCTCCCAAGACACAGCAGAGAGCTGTTTGCCAGGAACTTTCAGTGTGCGCAAAAGCTTGTTTAAAACAAGGAAAGAAAAAGATTCTGAATTTCTCACAAGAAAACCACTCTAAAATACATTAACAGTTGATAGTTGATGAAAACCAAACACAGATCTTCTTTATAGTACCCCATACTGACTCTCAAATTACAAAAACATGCCAACAGAGGTATTTAACAAGCACTGCAATGAAGCGGTCTTTTGCCTCAATTCTTTTTTTGTCAGAAAGAAAAAACAGGACTCAGTGACAGTTCAAACTTACAAAAATAAGTAACAGATGGAGAATGAAAGTGTAAACATTATTTCCTTTGGTTGGCAATCCGAATCACCTTTATAATTTCGGTTACTACTAAAACAAACACAACAACAGAACTGATACCTGACATGGCACAGAAGTTTAATTCATGCTGGAAGTGTATTAGTTGATGTACAACACCCTTAACTACAGCTGATAGTTTAAACAAATAAATATATATAGCTAATCTATGTCCAGGTTGGGATCTCACTTGTTAACGTGACAAGAGCATACAATAAATTAGCTGCATAGGTAAACACTTTGCAGTGAGGCAATGGACATTTTCCTCTTCTCTATTCTCTTTCAAAAAAAAAAAGTCTAAAGCAGGCAGTTAGAGTCTATTTACAATTTAAGAGCTAGCAAAGAAACTTTGAGTCTTTTTTATATCTTTATTATGCTGTAGAATTTGAAGTTGAATGAAGGAAACACTTGAAAAAATAATGTTTCTAAAAAACATTATTTAGTCCCACAGAGCACTTGTTTGTGGGAAGTATTTGTTTGTAAATAATATAGATGTATATAATAAAAGATATATTAACCCACCATTTACTGTAAGATTCAGGCTTTTAAAAATACAATATTTTACTAAGCAGAACACCAGTACTTATGCTTGGATATAATTTTCCTTTGAGGGCATAATTTTGTGCCTAAATATACTGCTATCAACTGAACTTCCAGAGTTTAGTACCTATTTCATGCCTTTGAGCAGAATCCAATACCAAGTTCAAATACTGGTCAATACCTTGCAAATACCTTGCAAGGCAAGAGTAGCACCGTGTAAAAATATTTATGAAAAGTGTCTCTGAACCACTGAACATTTAATATCTTGTAAAACGGATAGGAAATGCAAAAATCATTTACAAAACAATATCCCCAACAGACAAAGAATATTAGAAACAGTTTCCATTTTCTGAGGTTTCCAAGCCATCGCTTTTACTGAGACCAGATGCCATTTTCTCACTTTGACTAACTGGAGAACAGTCACTGGCATATTTTAAACTCCTAATCTAGACATGTGTAGGTCTCTTACAGAGTCAGTGGACAAGCACTTCCAGATTTGATACATACATTAAGTTAGCATCTTAACTGCTGTCTAAGTGTTCCAAATCGCTCACTGTCTATAGTCTGAACTCAGATATCTGATTTAGGTGCTCAAAGTTAGACACTATACATATCCTGTCATTTAGTGTTTTATGAGATGCACTTTGATTTTCACACCAGCCACTAACTTGCTGCTCTAAAAGGGTTATCTAGTCCTGTGTCATCTTTCCAAATCCAGGTGAATATCCTCAGAGTACTTTAAACACACTCAACACCCACATTTTGGCATCAAAACTCAACCAGTAATAACTAAACAGACAAAACATACTGAGACTTAAAAGAAAACATTTTAATTATATATTAAATATTTTTACCTCACCAAATGGAGTATAGAACTGCACAATGTTTACATCTTTATCTTGAGAAGTTGCTTTTAGGGAACCTGCCACCGCCAATATGCTTCCACAGTGGTTCCACTGAATACATACTACATTCATACCAGCATCAATCAAAACAGGATCTAGTTTTTAAGAAATAAACATTAATATAAACACAAGTAGAAGTTTTGGGTCAAGGATAATTAGCTCAGAAATAAGCACCCCACATTTTGTACATACTGTGGTCATTCTCATCTCTCATTATCTGGCATCTTCCATTGTCATAACAGATAGCAAGACAAGGACAATCTGGTTCAATGTAGCCTTCTGTACCGTGATACCAATGTATTCCAGCAATACTGAATGCTCCAGTTAAGTTCACCAAACAATTCAGTTTCATTTTCATCTAGACAAGAATGGTTAATTATTTAAAGTCATATAAACCATGCTATTTAGAAGAACAATGTATATCTCTACTGCTACCTTGGAAAAGACCAGATGTCTATGCAAAATTTTTTTCCTTTTCATGTCCCCAAAATTTTAACAGTTTGAAAAACTTCCTTATTCAAGTCCAGAGCAGACATATGAAAATACATATTTTAACTACAAAGAAGTTCTTTAATGTTGGCATTTTCATCCGCTGAGAAGTAGCTTAAAAACAAAGAAAACAAACAAAACAAAAAAGAACAAAACCCACCACATGCAAGGCACCCTACAGGCACTTTGCAAAAATTATAAATAATTTCAAACTTCTCCTGACCACAGGATTTAAAAAACAAACAAACAAACAAAAAAAAACCACCACCTTTTTGTCAGCCTTTTCTTTATAGAAATCTCTTGAATAATACATAGAAATAATTGGAAAAAATAAGCATCCAAATTAGAACAACAGTTGAGATACATTTACTTTTATAATTAGTCCTGCACATCAGGTAAAACAGGTAAGGGCTTTTTCTGAAAGATAAGTGTGCATCTGAATCACTTCAAAGAGGACTACCAGGAAAGTTATGGAAGGAAGGGGATGAGACAGAGAAAGACAGAGAGAGAACAAGAGAGGTCAACCACACATTTTTGTGGTGGGAGGGAACGAGAGGAAAGGGAAAATGAGAAAATTCAGCAAAATAGGCATCTAAAAGTCAAAAGTTATAGTTCCAAGTACACTGCTCTTTTCAGAGTCAGTGGTTTACTTCTGTCAAGCATTTTGTCACAGTTAATTCCAATACTCCAAATAAGTAAACAAAAATTTAAAAATAAACAGTTGTAGGAATGCAGCAGTATTATAGTTACTTCCTTTCGCTTTTCCACTTTCTACATGCTTTAGAGAAAACCTGGAAAAATTCCTTATTACATAAGGAATGACACGAGCAATAGGAAAATAAACAACTGCTTTATTCTAAAAGCATGCTAGTACTTTCAACATAAGCTTAATTTCATTTAATTGATATCACCATACATATTTTTGCATTTTGCAAGGCAAAAAGGCATTAGTTGATATGATACTCATTTAGCTACTAAGAAATATTTATATTAAAAAGTTACAGTTGCATAAATCTTGAATCAAAACTTTTTGCACAAGACCTTGTCCAGTTCTCACTACTGAAGTCCACCAACTAAACAAACAAATTTGAAACAAGTTAAAAGGAAGCAAGTTTTCATGCCTGTTGAAGTTAATACCTTTACTCTACCACCACAAACTTACCATAAAATTGCCCTGATTATCATAAATGTGAATCTCTCCATTAGCCATTCCAAATAATAAAATTTTGCTATCAGAGGACCAGGCCACATGGCACAGGTGGGTTCCTTTCAAGTCCTTTCCCCAAATGCGATTGCCTGTAACAGAACATTGATTTGACTTAATAAACACACCACTAAATTGAAAATAGGATGCAAGGTACCAATCTAAAAACTGAAACAGATAAAGAAAATTAAAGCAACAATTATAAAGTAAGTGTTAATTGTACTTATCTAGAGAAACAGAGCCATTATGTCATCGTGGCTAGGNCATTATGTGCATAATACTGAAAACAAAAGCTATGTAATACTACAGTTAGTAGAGCTTAAATTTTACCATCCACTGATCCAACAATCACAGCTCCATCTTCATATACAATACAAATCTTCTGTCCATCAGCGTTCCAACTCATGCTTCGAACAACAGATTTATTTCTATTATTAATCATCTCTTCATACCAAGCACCTAATAGCAGTGAATTAAAAACTAAGTTATACTTCTGATTTGATAATCTCCTAGTGGATTCAAGGTACAAAACAACAACTGAATTCAAACAGTAAAATTACTCTCCATTAAAAAGATATGCAAATAGGATGATAATAACATTTCTTAGCAATATGAATTCCTGAAGTTGTTAAAAAAATACATAACACAGACACACAAAAAATTTATAAAAATTACCAAGATGCCACCAAAGTAGGTGTCCAGTGGAATGGAGAAACCTAAGACTAGTCTGCTTATAAGCAAACAGGAGATGGTAGGTTACATATGACTCCAAAATGTAATATACAACAACAAGCTACAGAAGCAGTCAGTTTTGGAAATTAATTAAAAACAAAGTTGTTCTACCCTTTCAGTAACACTAGCAAGACTCTACAGCATCCCACAGACTACATAGACATAGTTATTGTGAAACTCAGTGTTCAGATGTGAGCTACTTATTTCTAACTTGTGACAAGTTGACAAATGAGGAAACAGGGAGAGGAGCCAAAGTCCAGGAGGGGCCCCACAGGAAAAGATCTGTGCTTACATTATTTCAGAACTGACAAGAATGCACCAGGACACATAAATGGAGGAAACAACCATCGACAGCAATATGTATTAAGTAATTTACTGGTTCTTTTACAAAACTTAAGAGATTATTTATGTGACAGTAGCCACCACATACCAGGCAAAAGACTTATCACATGATATTCTTTCCTCTTGAAATGAGAAACTGGGGTTGATATTTTATTTCCATTTTTCATTAAACAAAAATCTCCAAGAGAAAAAGCAAACTATTTTCTTTCTCATTAACTGCTTTCCAACAAGTGGGAATTTCACTGAGAGGTTTGCTGGCTTCCAAATGAATTTAAGTGTACCTAAAACGTACATGTATTTGCAAAAAGGCCAAGAACAATAAAAGCCAATTACAGTCACTGGTTAGTCATATTAGTTCACTGCCTTAGTTAAGCATTTCTAAAGATTGTTTTTATGAAAGTACTTAACTGATGTTCTAAAGAGGGTTGCTAAGTTCTCCTGTTTGATGCCTGTGCTTCATGCCCTCTGCAGAACTACTACAAAACTTGGAAATTGTTTTAAATCTACTTTGAGCTTTACAGTACACAAAATAATAAATCTGGAAAAGAACTGTAAAAAAACAATAAAGGGAAAAAAAAAAAGATTTCTCATGACATAAAAAATAATCCCATCTTAAATTTATCCTGTTGAATACCTTTATACAGCATCCACACAATGATGAGCCCATTTTGATCACTGGTAGTTAGCTTTTGATGCTGTTCATTCCATGTCACCACTTGCACAGAACCTGGAACAAGGTACAGATTTCTTATTTATACCATTTAATAAGTTAACAAAAAAACCCACATCCAACTTAATCAACCTGGAGCGTTCAGAAATTTGCATGCTGACTTTGGTTTAGTTTTAGACAACCTTTATTTCTTAGCAATATGAATTCCTGAAGTTGTTAAAAAAACACATAATACAGACACACAAAAAATTTGTGTATCACTAGTTTCCTCTTTCAAAATTACACTAAACAGCTCCTTTTGATTCTGTATTTACCCATCTGAGAAACATTCTGTCCAAATTCTGCTCATATTACAGCTTCAATATGCAAAACCCAAATCACAGTTTTGTGGTTTCTGACCACCTGTGGCATGTTAGTCTGAGAAGCTGACAAAAAAAGCTTTATTGCACTTCTAAACCAAAACCTCCCTCACGATTACGAAAAACAACACTCCACACACACAATTCCTTCAGACCCTCAAGTCTCATATGGGATCCTGCTCATAAATAATTGACTTGACTTGAAACATCTTCAAATTGCTTCTAAGCAGCATCTTATTTCATCAGTTCAGCAGTGGATATGAACATGGCCACTTCAAGCATCACACTCCTTCATGCCCTCACCCCTAGTCATCCATTTCCTCTGTATCCTTTCCATTTTTCAGCACTTCATTCGCAAACTACATCAACAGATGCAATCAAAGATGTCCTGAATATCATGGAATTTGGAAGGTAACAGTAATCTATTTCAGGATTGAAGACATCCATTCAAAATATCCAGTAAATCAACTCCTCACAATTCATTTTTTTGAACATATTTAACCAGGCCCCTAAAATGACCTGTTGGCAAGTTTCAACTGCAAATCCTCATAAAAAAGACCATTTCTTCAAATAATGTAAGGATTTTAGCATTCTCTTCATATCCCACTGTGCACAGATAATGACCAATTACCATTTCTCACATGACAGTTTTAATTCCTCCCTGTCTGATTGCCCTGCATTCAAATTTTCCTTTCACACACTATCCTTTTCTAGACTATTTTGTAACCTTTCTAAACTCTGGCTGTATATACTGCTGTCTGGGTATCTACACATTCTGCAGATTATCAATAAAGGGAAAACGAAGATGTATTTAAGACAGAGACCTGGTTTACTGAATTAACTTTGATTTCTTCAGAAGAAAATGTAAAGGTACCATAACTAGGCACAATTAAGGGGAAAAAAGTCTATCATAGTTTAAAACTTTATATATACAGTATAAGAGAAAACCACAGGAGAGCATCATTGTTTCCTTAACTTGGCAATTCCAGCATCACCTGCCCATCAGTTTAGCTTTTGTTTTCTGCTGTAAAGCATTCTTTATCTGTCATCTACCAAGGCATTATGTGAACAAATGTATGGGAGCAAATGCATCATGATCTTCTACATAAATACCTAAAAATATATTCCAGTCCCATGGAAACTGATAGCACTTCCACATTAACCATGCTGAAGTCAGAGCTAACAAGTACTACACACAGTAGTACTTTACAATTAAAAAAAATTAAAAATAAAGTCCCTCTGTATATTGTATGGCTAGGCTTCACGAACGAAGATCCAGGGAGGGCTCCACCCATGCTCCTCATCAGCGCCTTTTCCAAGCGCGCTGATAAAAAGAGGATAGCAGATAGCACCCTCGAGCCTGCACAAGGGATTTTTTTTAGGTGAGACACAGCATGCGCAGAGCTGGACCCACCCTTTAGTCCTAAGGTTCATCTGCCAGGGCCTAGCAAGCTTGGATGCTGGCAGCCAAGCCCTTAGGACAGAGGTTTAACCTCTTAGATGGAAGGCCTTACAGGGCTAAACGAGCTCCATCTGCCCAGGTTTGGAATCAGAGTTGTCCTTCTCCTAGGATGACTGCCAGAAAGCTAATGAGCTCATCCTACCCATACAAGGCTTATAGGAACATGGGTATCACTCCCCACACTTTACCGTGGGCAATGAGTTTAATGCTCCCTCTGCTGTGGGCACAGTTATCACACCAGGGGCCACAGGAAACCCCAAGTGATCTTCAGACTGTGCCTGGAGTCCCTCTGTAATGTAACATATACCACAGCATCATCAGCTCAAACAGAAATCAGTATTTCCTTCTCAGGATAATGAATAGGGACCAAATAATTTGGAAAAAGCAAAACCTGAGGTAATCAGGAGTAATACTGTAATGTTCACAAACTTAACCTTTCAAAATCCATCAACACACTTTAAATTGTAACAGGCAGAGCAGAGCTGGGTTTGTGTAGGAGGCACTCTGCATCACTCATACTGTATCAGCCAGGAGAATTGAGGTAAGGCTGGATCAGATTGCTTCTCAACCCAGTAGTTCACTCACAAATCAAGAAAAAATTGACTGTAGCTCTTCAATCATGTAACTTGGTAAAAATATACAGCCACGCTGTTACATATCTAAGCCAAATACTGATAATCTTTATTTCAGGCTTAGAATAAAAAATTATAGTAAAATTTCTCTATCAACTTGACAAAATCTTGTCTTTTTTTTATTCTAATCAAAAGTACATTAAATTCCCCAAGACACTTACCACTATGACCTTCAAGAGTTTGATTCACAGAAAGATTGCTAGGAGCTGCAAGTCCCTTTATTTTTGCTTCATCTAAAAATAACAAAGTAGATATAAAATAAACCTAATAAAGCATAAATATTCCTGTGTCTCTATCAGTACTGCATCTCTAAACACTATTTACATAGATAAAATGAATCATCTAAAAGAATGTCAATTGTAACCACAGGATGAATTTTCCACTGCTCAGTTCAACGCGTTTGTTATTCAAATTTGTCATCCAAATTCATATATTCTTTATGGTCTATCAGTTTTTCAGGAGAAAACAAACGAACAAAAAAACAACATAACAACAAAATCCATGACTATCACATTTTGCAGAAAAAGGTTTCAAATATACCAGATCTTACTTTCCTTGGAACATATTCATTTAAAAAAATACACAACTTTCCCCATAAATCACAGAATCACAGAATCACCAAGACTGGAAAAGACCCCCAGGATCATCAAGTCCAGCCTATAAAATAACAAAAATGGTGGAGAATATTCAAATAAAATCAAGAAATAATGAAATAATTTCCAAAATAAACTGGAAGCCTATACAAAAAGAACAGGAATGAAATGCGTGACCTAAAAAAAAAGAAGCACTGAAGAAAACTTCAGAAAATATAACATGTAGACAAATGACATGTGTATCGTGTAAGACAACAAGCTGGAGGAAAACAGTGTTCAAAAGAAAGTGACAGCATATTCAATGTTTATGCAAATACATATACAAAGAGATTTAAACCATATAGAGTATTGTCAAGTGACTTGTGGGAGGAGTTATGCTTTCAGAATTCTGCAGTGTAGTGCATTTTGTTCTTAAAAAAAGGTCTCATTTACCTGTCTGTGTTTCTAGTTTTAGAACTTTCAGTAATCCATCCTCTCCACCACAAGCTATGAAACCTTGATCCTTATTCCAGGAAACACATCTTAATCGCACATTATCAGGAATTGCAATCTGAAAAAAAAAAGTTTTGTGTCTCTACATAGTTCTAAAAACCATGTTTTATTTAACACCTCAAAGACACATGCTATCACACAAAATAAACTTGTTTCTATCAACAGGTCAGAAGACAATTAGAATTACAAGTACTAGTGACACTGTGCAACACAACACTTGAGAAAAGGGAATTCTAGTGTATGTTGCAAATAATAATAATAACAGGACATCTTCATAGGCGTGCAGAGAAGGTACCATGAGTGACAAAACAGGTGGGAGGACCACACAGCAAATAAGGCTATGCCATGAGCTGGTCTTCAGCTGCACCGCAATGTCCAAACACTCCTGGAGGAGTAGTTGCTTAGGAGTCAGCTGAGGACCAAAGAAACCCAGGCCGCAAATCCAGGCCGAGGGAGCTGGCAGGACACTGCAGGGCAGTAAACTGTGAAGAGGCCAATCTCAAGACCGCCCCATCAGAGGTCGTAGGGCCGCAGCGGCCGCAAACAGCGGAAGGGAGCCCCGAGGGTCCCCTCAGTGCCCCGAGGTTCCGCGAGGGAATAGCAAACTCCACCTATCCCAAAGGCTGCCCGCCCCCCGCCGCCCCGACTTCCTCCATGCCCCAGGAGCACCTTCTTGCACAAGTAGATGAACATCTTGGAGGAGAAGCGGGCAGCGGCCCGCTGGACGAGAGCTGCCGACCCACAGCGCTCCGCGGGATAGCGCGGCCTCCCTGTGAGCCGCGTCACCCTGGCAACCGCCGCCGGAAGCTCGCCGCGAACGCGCGCTCCTCTACTTCCGGGAGCGGGAGAAAAAAGACAGCATTGATGTGCAGCCAGACTCTGTTAGTTGTTAGACACTGCTTCGGCCTGCCTGCATTGCCAGTGGGCAGTTTCGGCAGAGGATGGGCCCCTTGGCGGGGAGGTGAGCTGAGGATTTTCCCACACCAGCGCAGCAATTCACAGTCTTACTGAACTTGGGTAGAAAGCACCGGGAATTCATTAATAAAGGTCACTCTGCTTTTACATGAAGGAAAATCTGAATGCGTGTGTGTGGAAAATCTTGCAGATCGAAGGTTGTTGTCCAAAAAGAAGAAACAGAGGAGTCCTGTAAAACCGGAAAGAGCTTTATTCGAATAAAGGGAGAGTTCACAGGGGCATTCCTCTAGTGAGGTCTCAAATTACCGGAGGACACAGCCTCCTTTTTATCCTAACTTCCCGGCTGCAGGTAATCCCTCTCGCTTTCCCCATTGGTCCAGGTACTCAGAAGGTACAAACTTCTTCATCCATCTACTGCATACTTGTGCCCCCTCCCATAACATGTGTTGTATGTCTTATTATCTCTACTTATGCGGCCCTTGGGTGGATAAATTAATAAGTTCATTAAGCAAGCACACTAATGTCCTAAGTTGAAAAGTTATCTGTTTAGCAAGCATCCTTTTCACGGCCAAGACCTCCCTCAGTTTGGTCCATTTGTCTAACAAAAGTTTCTTTTCCTGACAGGTAGGTATCAAGCTAGGACAATTTACTTTTAATTGATAGGGCCTATCCTCTGTAAAGTATATTCATTATTCTAACTAACAGAGAGTTTCTTTGTCTTTACAACTACAGAAACACCTTACTAGCTGAGTTATCCCCTTTCCAGCCCTGTTGAGATGCTTCACTGCTTATTATGACCATGTATCAATTAAGCTAGACTCTTGCACGGCCTGTTAAGACACCAGTGGTTCATTATTTACAAGGACTTCTCACCTGTTATGGCCACACTAACAGTCAAGCTGAGATGCTTGGCTGCTCACTATGGCTGTGTTGCCAATTTGGCCTCATTCTTGCGAGGCCTACTAAGGCATCTTGTGAGAACAACTTTAGATAGATGCTTTCTACTCTAAATTGTAAAGAAGTCTTATTATTCTACTAGGACAACTTCTCATCCATTATCAGTTAGTTTCTACCCCAAGTAATAGGAACGCCACAGAAACAGATTCTCATCCACACAGGAGTCTTACTGTTTTTGCAAAGACAGTCTCTTATTCCTCTCAATTGTGAATTCCAACTTGTTTGCACACAGTGTTTTTAGCATAAGTTAAATTAGTACATCATCAGAGTTACCTCAGCCTCAGAGCTGCTCCAAGTGTTACTGTTAAATGAGGTAACTGGTGTCGGTGGCTGAGGCCACAGGTGTTGGACACTGTTGCCACTCCATCAGAAGATGCTGCCTGCACCCACAGCCTGGTCTGGTCACTTGGTTACACCACAGATGAATAATGCCTCGATGCAGTGGGTTAGAGAGGCTAAGCAAGCCCCATGGCTACTGTTACAAAGCTCTTAAGCATTGTGCAAGTGCAGAGAGCAGGAGAAGGAGCAAGCCTGGATTTGTGCCCGCACGATGGGTGCAGGGGGCTTCAGGAGCAGCCAGGCTCTGCAGCACTGATTCCAAGCTAGGTTAGACTTCAATTCAGCTGCAAAATAAGCATTTCCCATTCTGAAGCTGCCTCGTAGCTGATTGACAGAAAAGAGAAACAAAGGAGATGCACAGTCTGTCCTCTATCTTCTGTGTCCTGTTTTAGAAACTCACCTGCTTGACATGGGAAGAATAGAACAGTCATGTTTCCAAGGGCATCCCCCTTGCTTTCATAGTGGCTAAGTACTCCACAATGCAATCTACAACACAGACACTGAAATATAAGCAAGTTGTTCAATACTAAAAGAGGATCATAACAAAGCCAAGTTCTTAAACCTGTGCCTCATCAAGTTTAGCACATTCCCCTCCTCTCAGAGAGGCTGTCTGGAAATGTATCAAAAGAGAACCAGCCATAGGTTATTTCTTTGGCATTTTATTGAAATTATAGAATATGCAACACTGAGGAGCACTAGGCATCCAGCTTTATGACTGACGCCAGCTTAGAAGCACACACATAAGGCAGATCTATAAAGCAAAGCTGGCTGAACCCCTGTAACTATCTCAGACCTGATTTAGATAGTTAAAGGTAATTTAGAAAATGCCTATGGTCAAGCACTTTGGACTAGATGATCATTGTAGGTCCCTTCCAACTGAAATCTATTCTATTCTCTTTGTAGAATCATAGAAAATCATAGGATGTCCTGAGTTAGAAGGGACCCAAAAGGATTATCGAGTTCAGCTCCTGTCTATGCATAGGACAACCCCAAAAATCACACTATATGTCTAAGAGCATTGTCCCGATGCTTCTTGAATTCTGTGATACTTGACACCCTGACTACTTCCCTGGGGAGCCTGTTCCAGGGCTCAACCACCCTCTGAGTGAACAGCCTTCTCGTAATATCCCTCCTTTTCCTAATATTCTGTTCTTACTCTGTTCTATTCATCAGAATAAAAATAACTGTAAAATAACATCCAAAAGATTAGTTCTTTTCATAACAGTTCTCTATGTCAGTCTTAATTTTCTGAAACTCCAATAATCAAAACAGTGTAAGTACTCATTCCATATCAACAAGCACATCTATATTTAAAATTTAAAAGTTCAGTCAATAGGAGTCAATGCTATGTCCTATTTTAAAGAAATCACTTACATCACCTTAGAATTTTATCTGGTGGTCACAAACACAAAGTGAGAGAAGATAATTGTTTAGAGGAATTGAATGTGAATATTATAATTTGTAACATAAAATGGAGTTATGAATACTAATGCATGAAACAAAGCCTGCCCAGCTGACAGCTTGCAAGACACATCTGGCCTCCAGGACAATTTTTCACTATCATATAAAATTATACATCTCATCTGACAACTGTCCTTAGTGTAAATGAGACTGATGTCATCCACTCCCAACTGCCAAGAAGTTGAAAAGACTTGCATTAGATTTACAACTTGTTTATTCTTGGCACTTATGGAGGCCAAGGCATATTCTGCCACTATAAACCCATGTCTAAACAGAGGACATGAAAGTAAGCAAAGTGCTGGATATAAAACTCCATGACTTACAGAAAAATTATGCATACACAGCACTTTGAGGAAGCCAGAGTAGTATAGTTAGATTGTCCCACACTAACTTTAATTGAACTACAGCAAATGAATGTCAATGGGCACACATCACAAAATGTCAACCATAGACTAATCCAGCAGTTCTGAGAGTTTATAAGCTCATTTTTACCCCTTGCTGAAGCTGTGTCCCATGTTCACTTGTGCTATTTAGTATTATATTCTAACTTAACATTACTGTATAGATATAATTGATGTCTCACTGGCATGTACAGTGAATATATTCCCTGGCCTACCTACCAATTTTCCTTGCAATTGTTTGTATCTATTATGTGCAGGGCATGAAGCAAGCATAGATGTTGTTATATGTCCTTGGCATACCAGCTACTGAAATAACATTTTGTGTAGTTATATTGCAAAGCTCCACAAAACAGGTTGTATTTTTCAATTCCAAAAAAATCCCCAAAACCAAAAAACATAATTTTTTACTCCATCTTCTAATGTATTTAATTACAATTAATCTAAATATCTAAAGCATTTGGATAATTATAAATGCCAAGTGTGCAAAACAAGTGGATTCCTTTAACAATTACATTTTAAAATTAACTTGCGTGCCCAACCGACACGAGTAGTCTTAGTAAAGTCCATGGTATAACAACAGGAATGACTGAAAACATAAGTAAATCTTGCAGATTTACTTAAATTGGAAGATGCCTTTCATCCTTCTGAGTGTTAAGCAACATTATTAATATTTTAATTACTATTAAACCACTTATCTATATTAATAAGGACTTACAGGTTTTAAAATCAAATGGTTCTTTTTCTAAGTATGTGAATCGGGGATAGTTTTGTGTTTAGTGTTATGGATTGCTTCCATTTATACTCCACTTGAGGTTTTGTTTCTTTATTTTTCTTAAATCCTTCGTTTCATAACTGACATCCTGTAAGTTGCATTAAAAAAAATCCAGTATCAGTGTGCATATTATACTTTATTTTATTAAAATAAGTTACAAGACCCCAACTTACTTTCCCATTTAATAGACAGAAGACATAGGCACATTTTTTACTCTGCTGTGCCATTTCACAGTTTTATATAATGTGATATACTGTAGCCATTCATTTTTTTCTGTATTTACTTTTAATTAAGAGAATAAAAATGCAGTTACTGCACAAAAGCAGTACTTGCTCTACTACTTGTAGTACAAGCTGAAGCACAACAGATATAGGTAGCTTTATAGTTATAAAGTGATTGTACATGAAGATGCTCATGGTCACTGTATTTTCAACACTTGCCTTCCTGAAGTCTTCTTGATATCTGTCAATAATAACAAACCAACTGCTGTTTTGTAAGCTGTTCAACAAAATAAAGCTTGCTGAACACAAAAAATGATCGATTCTGAAAGATTAATGTTAAAATTAAGTAGACAATCTCAGACAACCTGCTGTGTGCCTTGATACGCCTGCAGCTTCTCAGACACTTCATCTAGTAGCCAGTTGTTAAGGGCAATAAAATAGATGGTTATAAAGTTCATTTCACATATAATCTTTCTCATTGCTTTATTTTCAACAAACAATGTTTTCTAGATGAGATCAATAACATGCTTGAACCCTAATTTCTTAGAAGGAGTTGGACCAAGTGATGCAGAGCAGAGGCACAGCAGGTAATTGTCTCTGCTGCTTTTTCCAGGTTGTCTTGAAAGGATGCTAGGAATACAAATTGCACACCAAAAAAATAACTTTGAAGGAAAGACTCATATAGTCCTAACTTGCAACCACCACATTTTCTTGCTTAATATTAGCTCTTTGGGGCAGAAAGACTGTTCTCTGAAGGATGTGCTACTATTGAGATATTACAGGTTTAATTAACTTGGTGTTCAGTTTTAACTACTTAGATTCCCTGAAATTATATATTATAATCCAAGGAAAACCAGAATCCTCCCTTCATCTTCCCTAGGCAGATAAACTGTACTCCAAACACACTGCAAGAAGAGAGATTTGCAGTTAGTTCTTACAAAAATAACTTTGAATTTGTTCAAGAACTGGGAAAGTCTTGTGTTCTTGGCAAAAGTTTTCATTTGGCTTTCAGAAACTTTGGCAAACTGAAAAATTAATTTATCTGTATAAATGATGATTTCACATATAAAACTTATTAGTCTGCTGTCCTTCCGTTATTAATCCTAAATACCCTACTCTTGATTTTGAAGCCCCAGGGATCAGGATGACAACCACAGATGAAGTGCTCCTCTAAATTATTTCTCATTTGAACAAGAGCACCTTTTACAGAAAAAAGCTGCAGTCTCAAAAATTTCCAGTGATGAAAATGTACCACAGTCTTTAGTAAATTGTAACAGTGATCAACCACTCTCACTTCCAAAAATTGTGCCATATGATGAATCACAGCTTGCCTAACTTTAACTGCAGTTATTCCTGCCATGCCATCTGAGGGCATGTATTTCAGAATTCAGGTTTGCTGTGGTACCACAGAGGTCACCACTTTCTCTTTTTTGTGTGTTTTTTTCTCTCCCACGTTTGTGAAATGCCTACTTGTGGGGGGATGGTTGAAGGACCAAGGACATGCCATGTATTCGGAGCTGAGTGAGCTGTAAACAGCTTTGAGGAAAACACGGCAAGGGACCTTGACAAGATAAGGGAGCCTGAGAAGAGAAACTTGCCTGGGAAGAAGAGTGGAACAACATCTGGACTGGAACAACAAGGGGGCTGGGAAATGACAATGTAACCTGCTGCAACTTATATATTTTAACCAATCAATACACGACAAGTAGGCATAATTACTGCACATAGTATATATAGCTATAGTTTCAGTAATAAAGTTGAGCTTGAATGAGCAATCACATTGATTGTCGTTCTTTCTCCCACCGCAGGAAAGGCCCCACCACCAACACCTAATCCAGGGGCTGACCACATATATTTTCACTACCACAGGCACTGTGCTGCAGCTAATGAAGCTGGCAAATTCCAGCACAGCATAGCTGGCACCCACCAGCCCACACCTCAGATGTCCTGTGGACCAAGGCTTGCCCAGCACCTCCAGTCTAAGCACTCTGCCTCACAGCTCTCCCATTCTTGTATATCCCACAGCAGGTGGATATTTATAGGTGTCCTGGTTTGAGTTAGAGCAAAAGTAATTCTATTCAGTGGTTTTACTTTTCATCTAAGTCTCTTCTAAGTAACTGCATTTTTACAATTATCAGCATATTTTCACAGACAGTGTCTGCCTCTAGTAGTGATAATGCTCAATATTTATAGTCTACCAAAGACTGGTATGCAGACCAAGGTCCCTCCTTACAACAACAATATTTTGAGGGATTTTCCTTCTTTGGCTTATAACAAAACAGTTACTTCTAAAATACCAGTAAAGAGCTGAATGCAGATCATGTGAGAAAAAGGATATATTTTGTGGACAGAGCTTCAAGGCGTGAGGTGACTGAGTCCTGCAGGGCAGCTATGGCTTCACACTTACAGGACTCTTCAGTTGTTATGAGACTGCTTGTTATGGCTCCTAGGAGAGAAAACACCATTTAGAACATTTATGACAATTATTAAACATTTTATTCCCAGGAAAATGCTGGATTCTGTGATACTACAGCAAGTATTGTAACCCAGGGCAGCTAGGAAGGAAGGACAGCAATAAACAGGATCCACTGTGTAGCGAGAGACATGAGTGTCATAGTCCAGAAACAGGACAGGCAAGACAGAGTTTGACTCTAACCAAGGATGGAGCAGAGCAGGGAGGTCCTTGCCTGCTTGCCTGGATCCTCTGTGCTCTTTTAATTAGACCATTATCAGGCAAAATACAGAAGGAGACCTGAGTGCAGGGACCAACCAGCCTCCCACATTAACTCTAATTGCTAAACTAGAGTGAATCTTCCCTTAACCTGTTGTTGTCTCCCTCTCATCCAGAATATCGCCCATCCCAAAAGGAAGGACACTTTGGAAGGGAAAATGAAGGTGTTTAGGTGTTGCAGACTGAGAACATGCAGTCCAGGTCTCTGTCTTGTAAGTAGTCTTCCACATAGGAAGGCCACTGGCATCACTGTAAACAGAACCTATTCAGTTAGATGTAGTTAGATGTTAGGTCATGACTAAGTATCATTTGGAAGAATGAAATGGTTTGGGTTGAAAGAAACTTTTAAAGGTTGTCTAGTTCAAGCCTCCTGCCATAGGCAGGGACGCTTTCCACTAGATCAGGTTGCTCAAAACCCCATCCAACCTGGCCTTGAACAATTCCAAGGAGGGAGCATCCACAGCTTCTCTAGGGAACTTGTTCCAGTGTTTCACTCTCACAGTAAAGGATTTCATCCTCATATCTGAATGTATCTAAACAGAATCTAAATCTACCTATGTATACAAAATCAAGGTTGCTGCCTTGTGAAAGCTGGAGTGTAACAGCATTTGGGGTACTCATCACTCCCAAACTCAGCACTTCTGAGAATGTATTTGTCCAAAGTCAAGCCTCCAAGAGTTTTGCAAGCCAAGCATGAGGGCGTGTAGTGATTTCAGGCATACAGTCGGTGTTAGAAATTGGTCAGTTTGCATCAGTTTCTGAGATGTGGGTAGAATTTAGATACCCAAATCTCAGCTTGGGAACAGACAAGGAGGACTGAATTTACCACTCAGTAAATGGAAAAATGAAAGCAGGAATACATGTATTGATTTTAAACGCTAAGCAATTGAGGTTCAGCTGAATGTGTATCACCTCACATATACTCTTGGTTTGTAACAGTTGCAATATGCATGCACAGGGAGTATAATTTTTTGTTCAAGAGGTATGGACACAAGTCTATTCCAATGTCATGTGAATAAGGATGGAGGGAACAAAAACATTCAAATAGGTCCAGATGAATTTAAAACCTAGTAGAAAAGCACAGCAACATTAATGGAAGAACCAGTTAATAGGACAGAAGCCTCTTAAGAAAGAGGAAGTAAACACTGCCATACTCCACAACAGTTCCATTGAATCTGTTCCTAGGTCTTGCCCTCAGTCTTCCAGTTTACAGGGCTCTAGCCTCAGCTGTCCTCAAGAATTCTTTTTTTCTCCATAATCCATCACTAAACCATTGATGAGCACAGGGAGCTCAAAGAGATGATGATTTCACTGTGGTATAATAACATCAAGCGTCAGCTGATGGCTGTGAGTTCTTAGCTACATGAAAGGCAATTTAACCTCACCTACTCCATAAAGAAAATAGGACTTAAGGCAAGATACACAAACATCAACAGCTACTGAAGCACAGGTACTGTAGTGAGATTTCCATCTACATTTGAGACCAGAACAATAAGCTTCCAAAGGCTGAGCCTTCTTAAAAGAAGGCCTACAACTACAAAATACTCTTTCAGCAAGTTATCAAGAGGAATTCCTTGTCTTTCTATACATGTTTTTTTTTTATATTGCTTGCAAAGGCAATGACAGCAGATTATTCAATTATTTTTCTGCAGATATATAAATGCATTAACTGATCAATGCCAAACAAATTATGTGAGCATTCTAAGAGTAAAACAATAGAAATACCTCAGTATGATTTCTCTTTTTTCCTGAGTTGTTTTGATCTCTTTTTTTTGTTTTTCAATCATGTCATTGATATTTCCACTTTACAGAGAAACTGCAAAAATCTATGAACGGATTCATTTCTAGCAGTGCAAAAATTCATTCGTCTTAGAGCCAACATTGAAACTGATGTCTCTTTGATTCCACTGAACCTGTATTTGGTCAATGTACAAAGAACAACCGTTCAGAAGTGAGCTGGAGGAAGGGCCAGTTCAAAATATCATAACAACATGGTTGGTTTCCAACCAACTGCCAGTTGATTTTTTATGTTTGCATTTAAATTCTCCAGTGACAGATACAGATCCTTCTTGGATTATGTCTGTTTTAACAAAATTACTTTTCCAACCAACTTTGGCAACTGCCCAAGGGTACTCCAAAATTTTCTACAGTCCCTCTGGGAAATTCAGTATTCCAGTATGTGATATTCAAAATCTTGGACACTCCTGCTGCCACTGGGATGCCCAACAAGTCATACAAAACATCTAGAGTTCTGCTTTTATACTGCACTTATGTTTAAGTCCAGACCTACAAAAAATTACTATTTTTGCAGATGGTGTTTGTCTACATCCTCCTATTTTATAACTTTGCTCTTACATAGGCTCCTTAGCCACTTGATATAATGGCAAGTTACTCCTGCGCTGAACCAGAGATCAGACCAGAAAACTCTTGAGGTTCCTTCCAATCCAACTTTACTTATGATTCTACATCAAATGGTGCAGAGGTTCTACCAACAGTTGATGCCCTTATTGCCCATCTGAAGAGAAAACAGTGAGTTCATGCCTACCCCACTCAGCTTGGAGAAGTGGACAAAACATCAACTTTGCATTGCAGTAGTAAAGCCTTCATAGCAGTCACAGATATATAACCCACCATTATGCACACAGACCTGCTCACAGTTCCTGGTGCATATACATCAGTTCCTACAGAATGCATTTTGAAGGAACAGTTAAACAAAAATAAGATAATTTTTTGATGCTTCCCAATGGTAATGCTTTTCCATGCTGGAAGCCTATCCTACATAACCTTACTAGGAACTACTGATATGTGTAACTGATCTTGCCTTGAGCAGCAAGATGAACTAATTGCTTTACGGGGGTCTCCTCAGTCCTTACTTTGTACAGTCCATGCTCACTCCGACTGCTGCTGCTGCCTAATCCTACCCAATACGAAGAGCCAGATCACCTCCAAAGGCATGCTAGGAAAAGTTTCCAGTACACAGTAACTTTACAGTAAGGAGACCAGGAAGGAAAGAAACACATCTAAGATGATTACATTTTTACTATAACACAAAGTCATTGAGAAGCTAAAGAAACAAACAGTAAAATGAAATTCAGCCTGGAGGCGAGGACATCACCTCAAGCTGTCTCCTGCATGGTGCTAATGCAGTTTCTGCAGTGCTGCAAAATGTGTGACTGTACGACTAACTCCAGCTCTTCTGTCCAATCATTTCTCAGCTCTGGGTTTGCTGAATGTTGGATAATTTTTTTAAATACAGTAAAGGCCTTAATTATAAGATGATAAAGACTAAATAGTAAGCTGTTTCTAGCGTTGGTTACTAGGTTGTTGGATATGAAGTCCTCTCTATCTCTGTTGGTTGAAGTGCAAAGGGCAGAGTGGCAGAGAACAGTCTTACAACACTTGAATGCATGTGCAAGTTTCTCTCACAGCCAAATACATTAACCTGCTAATGAGAGCTATTTCAATATGTGCACTTAGTTGGGGAAGGCATGGGGGGATAGAGAACAGCAGTCTGCTCTTACTTGAGCAAGTCTTCTTGTCTGGATTCAGGGTGTAGCCCTGGTAGCAGTCACAGGTATAGAACAGGTCATCCCTCATGCAGACCTGCTCACAGTCATGCCTTCCAGGTGCACACACATCGACAGCTGAGGAAGGCATTAGAGAAGAATATTAATCAATACCCAAACTTCAGTTTAGCTGATGTTAGTTATTCGCATTTGCAAGCATCTCTTCATTTGGATTCAAACCAGCATGTTTTTGTTGCCTGTCAGCACACTATTAGCCACAGTAAGGTATACAGAGTGTGTTTGTATCTGGCCAACACCATTACCACAAAATCAATAGAATTTTTGGAGCACTGCAACACTTTTTTTGCAGTTGTAACAGATTGCAAAAGGAACAGAACTAGCAGTGACCCAGTTACAAAATAATTATCCAAAGGAATTTCAGAGAACAAATATCTGGATTTTAACTATTTGGCATTACTTCAGCTCTAATTGAGTTGGATAAGAAACTGTTTCACGGAGTGAAAAGACCATAAACAGAAGAGTATACATGGCTGCGGAAAAAAAGAGTCACCCACTGCTGGTTACAAAGTGGGCACTTGATGTTTGAGGATGATGTTTTCTGCCAAATTTAACATGTCAGCTCTGAAAGGCCAAGCTGAGAAGGAGTTCCTATATTTGGATATCTTTGCAGTAAGGAGGTTAAGTAAGGCACAAGCAAAGAAAGAAAGAAAAGACATCCTCCTAGATCTAGCCATTTTTAATATGTCACAAAGACCTCAATGGTAGAGAAATCATTAGCAGTCTGTAGCAAAATGAGATTGAAAAGAGAAAAAAGTAGGCATGTTAGGCAAGTAATCCGAAATTTGAGTAGGCAGGGGTACAATCAGTGCTACGAAAGAAATCAGGATTAGACTCCCAATGGGATGCCTAACTGGATTCACATTCTTTTATAGATATTTACTCTGTCTATATAATGCCAGGTGAGATATAATCTTAGGAACTCCATTTACAAAATCAGCTTCTAAACTAGACAGGAAGAACTATTGAGGACCTCTGGCTTTGCCTCTTTGAGAAGCAAGACATATGACTTAATTGGAGAGATTTGCTTAGGAATCTCCTGGAATCGGAAGCTTAGGTTCAGCGCTTTGTCATATAACATGTTGTAAGGAAAGGGACCATGATGAAGTGGAAAAAAGATTTTGAGTAAATATATCATCATTGAGATGTCCAAAGAAATTAAGAGTGATGTTCAAATCCTAATCAAGTGAAAATAATGTAGAATACATATTAATTCATAGGTACTACATACTTACATGTAGATCCTTAAGTACCAGCTACATCTATGCTCCTATTCTCCACAAAAGACCAACACTGGGGAAAAACCATTTTCCTCCATCCTCTAGAGCTCTAAGGCTAGAGTATTCTTCAAGGTCCAAACACCTCTACCATAAAGAGTTGATTACACTCAGGATGATAAAGATTGTAATCTCTCTCAGCACAGTCCTTGCTTTCCTTTATCTTATTCTCTTGTGCTGCTTTGCTGAAGAGTTTTCTGACACAGGTAATACACATCACATATTCCCACCAAATAGATTATCCTTATCTTCCTTCAGGTGGATATGGCAATTTGTGCTTCCTGGGTGTGAAAAAACTGTGAAGTCCTCAGGAAAATGCCAAATGGCATTTTAAATATACCCATTTCAACTGTAGAAGAGTCATAGGTCCAAATTTATTACTGGACATATCAAGAAATAAAGTTGCACTGTTTTTCCTTAACCAGGTCTTACCTGAGCAAGTCTTCTTATCAGGATTCAGAGTGTATCCTTCATAGCAGTCACAGCTGTAAGATCCATCATTACCCAAACAGACTTGCTCACAATCATGTCTTCCAGATGTGCACATGTCCATGGCTGTGGTAAACCAGGTTTTAGAATACAAATCTATTAATCCCTCCCAAACACTTAAGCACTTTAAATATTTCAACATTTATAAATACAATGGAATTAGAATTCAAGTTATGATTCAACTAGTGCTCTGCTACATTATTATATCATGCCACAGACAAGTGAATTCAGTTACTAATTATTTAATGACAGAGGCAGATATCAGGACTGCAAGACATTGCCACATCTCATACAATTCTGTTTTTCAACCTGAATCTAACACTCTTGAATATCCCCAGTAAGGATGAAGCTAAAACACCATACTGAGATGAGCAATAACCTGCCATATGTGAAGGCAGAAGTTGTTTCTTGCAATATTAGCTGTAACCGTGGTGAATCCAAATTTAACTTCATACTTCCATCCATAAGCTGAAGGCAGCACAAAAAGCCAGGCATGGTATGTAGGAATGCTATTCAATGGTAAAGAGATACAAAGCCTAGTGAGAAGAAAAACAAACAACAAAATAACAAAGCAGGAGCACTAGAAGATTATGTTCTCTCTTCAGAAATAAGAAGAGTGAAAACTTCAGTGTGACCAATGCTCTCAAAGGCAGGGATGCACTTAGCAGTTACAAAATAGCTATCCTAAGTCTGGTGCTGCTCAAAACGTCTGGATTTAAAGAAACAACTTTGGAGAAGTACTTGCAGGGGAAAAAAAGGTTTTTTTTAACAGGCTAACTGTTCAGAGTGCCAATTCAAGGAGTAGGAAAGGAAGAAGGTGCTAGTGGTGTAAGACTGGGGTTTCTATGTAGCAGAGCCCTGCACAGCTTTGCACACAGAAGCAGCAAGCTATAAAAACCCCCAAGTTTCAAGAGGTGAGATGAAGAGGACATGGGAAAATCATCAGGTATTAAGTACTCTATGGACTAGTGGCACTCACTGTCCAGTTGCAAGACAGTGCTGGTGGGCATCTCTGAAATAGATTCATCCTCTCCCAGGGAGTAAGTGATGGTTATGAAGTACTGTGAAGACCATAAAATGGGAGGCGAGTGCCAAATTGTACTTTTTTTCTTTTTTTAACATAATCATAGAATCATTTAGTTTGGAAAAAACCTTTAAGATCATTGAGTCCAACCATAAACCTAACACTGCCAAGTTTACCACTAAGTCATGTCCCTAAGTTCCATGTTTAAAGAAAATATGTTTTTAAGATAAATGCAATTTTCCTGTTACTGGAACAAAGGGAAAAGTCTACAGGTGAATTCTCATTTTAAAAGTTGATGTCAAAGTAATTTTTCAACTAGAAATAATGAGGGTAACTCATAGAAAACATGCCCATGTCTCCATGAGTTCCATATATTAAAGTAGCCTTTAATTCTTACCTGAACAAGTTGTCTTATCTGGATTCAGGGTGTAGCCTTCGTAGCATTCACAGACATAGGATCCATTGTTACTCACACAGATCTGATCACACTCATGCCTTCCAAGTGCACACATGTCCACAGCTGCAAGATGCATGTCAGAGAAATAATTCATTGTTAATAAAAAAGCAGTTTGGGATGGAGTGCATATTCACCTCTTTGAATATATTTTGATTTGGAATCAGCTCAGAAATGTCAATAGTAATTGAAAGAATTAAGAGTAAAGGCTAGCAGAAAACATCGATGCAGTGTCTACATCTGATTACTTTGTTTTGGCATCTGATCCTAGTGAAGGGACCTGCCTGCATAATCAAAAGGATGGTGATGGACTCAAACTTCACTATTACTTTTACTTATTACTTATTATTTTTATTCATTCTTTATGATAGTTGAAGAAGACACAGATGTTCACTGTTTCAACAGAATTATGCAAGTAACTTTTTAAATCCAATTATGGTGTTAAAAAGTGATTTTTTTTCCTAGTTGAACACATTTACTTAAGGAGTAATATGTGAGCAGGTTCTCCTATGTGGATTCAGAATTTAGCCTTCATAGCAATCATAGAGGTAGGATTTGCTGTTGCTCATACAGACCTACTCATGGACATGGGCCCCAAGTGCACTCACTTTTGCAGCTACAATGGGCATTTACAGAAGAGGCATTTTAGTGTTGTCAAAGGAAAGAAACAGTCATTAATAACTTATGCTTACAAAAGTACATCTTGCACTGTTTGCTGGATTAGTAGTAGCAGCAAACATCAGTGCTGTGTCACTGTCACAAAAAGTTACAGGCATCTTGTGCATCATTCTGTAGCCAGGAAAAAAAACAAGAGGTCATAAATGACACTGGAACAACTGCACTGAAATAACTCACCACCTGGGGTGGCAGAAGGACACGATGAGTTGAAAAGGGTGCAACAGGGAGAAACTTTAAGCATTTAGTAACATTACACAGGAAATGAGGACTCGGCAATGAAATGGACCTTCTGGCTTTTTGTACCCAGTCCTTATTACAGATGAACAGTTGAAATAATTTCAAAATATATCAGTCATTGCCTGGTAGCTTACTACCTTCTGCTCACTGGCGTATAACCTGATTTATGAGTTCCTGCTGCACTATTAAAAAACTCCTATGTGAATTGAAATGCAACAGAAGGCAAAATAAAATAAATGACAAAATAAAATACAAAATCTAAAATAAAATAACAACAGAAAGAGCATCAAGATCAGCAGAAAGAGAAAAATGACTCAAAGGCACTAGAATAAAACATTGTCTCGTCTTCCCAGGGATGAAATGAATGTCTATGTAATGATGGTCCAGATGTATCAGCCAAAGAAACTCACCAGTGCAACCCAGGTATGTGAGGGCTGCATCTGCCATGATCCATCAGATTGAAAAAGTGAAGAACAAGAGAGGATAAGGGGGAAAGTTTCTACAGAAAGGTAGCTTTACAGGCACATGAACCTCCTAATGGAAGGTCAGTACAGAAATAACATCTGAGCCTTGGAGACCCAAGAAGCTAAAACTGCAGATTACAAAATGATATTCAATTTTTGGGGACCAGCTAATTCTCCAGCAAACAATAAAGCTATTTGATCTGAAAACAGTGATACAAAAAGCAGCATAATGGGTGGGAACGGATAGAAGTGTGTTGTGGAGACAGGGCAGACAAAGTAACTGTTGTAACACTGGGCTGTCTCTGCTATGCACTGTCTGCTGACACTTTTCCTACAGAGGTGGTCTACCTACATAACTAATTTCCGACCAATTTTTCTCAAGTGCATTTAGCTTTGGATCTGTTGCTTCTTTGGTCACTTCAGGATGACCCTGTTTCTCTCCACAGACTGTAAAGGAAGTCTAGATACTCACAGAAACTTAGATGATTTTTAGATGAGTAAATTTAGATGAGGGGGAGAGGGAAGAGAGAAGAAAAAAAAAACAAGTGAAGGAAAAAAGTGGGAAGGGGAAAAATTGGGGAAAGGAAGGAAAGCAAGAAGGAGGAAACAAAAGGGGGGGGGGAGAGAAATGGAAAGATAAGTCTCCTATTACCTGAGATTTTACTTAGATAAGTAGTTATAATGTGGGTATGGACTACTGGTAAAATCAAATTCCAAAGCACTAGGGGTGAGGTAAGAAGTAAGAAGCAAGAGTGTTTAAATCTCATGTATTTCTGAACGTAAAGTAACACTTTCCACTTCTGAAACCAGGGAAGATTTAGATGTCCCCTATAAAGCTGACAGAAAGTATGTCATGTCTTTTCTTTCCATTGGTAAAAACAAACCTCAGACCAAGACAGAGCCTTTTCATTCTGCTGCACCCTTGGGAATAAAATAATTCATCTCGGTGACAAAATCTGTGGGTGGTATTTTCAAGCATAACAGAGAAGCTCAGACTCAAATGGTCAGCTTGTTGTAGTAGGAAAGCCTCCTCTGACTTGGACATCAATTGAAGGCTAAGATTTTCCATCCCCAGGATGGTCTCCTGTTGAATGATGCTCTCAATGAATCAAGAATTTTATCTTAGCCAACTATTTTGTCCCTGAAAGGACAACTGTTTTCAGTTCACCCTACAAACAAATTTATTTGCCTTGGCCAAAGCAAAGAAAATCATAATTGTCACTGGTGAGTCTAGATTTCTGACCAAAAGTAGCCTGGAGCTGGAAAAGACTCAGTTTACCCACACTGACTTACAAGGTGCTCTCAGATTCATTTGGTTTGTAGGAATCCTTATAAACCCCTTCCCTTTACCCTGTTCTTGTTCATGAATCCCACAGATTCTGGTTAATTGCATGCAGGCAACTCAGAGTTACACTGGAAGTGTGTATGTGTGAACTCTCTTTGGTTTATCCTCCAGCTTAGTCAGGTCATAACTTCTATGCGCCAGCACAACAAACAGTAAGTTTACTCTTAAGAACAAGACATTTTTCTTTGGTGCTATGAAAGGACTTGCTTTGGCAAGAACATAGGTGGAAAATTAGTATGTTCAGAGCACACATACCTGTCCAGTTAGGTGGGCACTCGTACCCACCTCCAGCTATCAGAAAGAGGATCTGGTCACATCAGCAAGACAACATGATGTCAAGCCAAACCTCAGGGCATTTCCTATGTTAATTATTGGGCAAAGTGTCCTGTTTGCAGAAGGTCTTACATATTTATTTCATACCTATGAAAAGAGGTCTATTCACTCTAAATGTATTCAAAAGGTATGGTGGTACTTTTTAGTAAGGCTTTGAAATAAAGTAACACATTGTCAACCAAGTTCTTGAGGCAATGGCTGTTATTTTAATTCTCATACAATGTTTTCTACAACTGATTTTACTCATTACTTGCCGGAGACTTATTTTGCAAGTAATTTCCTTAGAAAATTACTAGAAAAATCTACTTTACACAAATTTTTGGTCAAAAGTCATTGTCTGATTTTTGTGGGTATGGCTGTGTCATAGCTATCTATAGAGTGTTCTAAATACTCCAGATACAGGACCTCTTTTTTTGTATGCAAATGGCAAAACCAACCCCATGCTGGCCTAGCATTGCTAGTAGACTTCCAGCCCAAACCAAATATATGTCCAGCATTTTTCTGAGCCCTGAAAGTGGGAAGCTAATTCAACCAATCCCACAGTTACCTGTCTAAATCAAGTTGAAGAGAAGCAGAAAAAGGTGTGAGCCTGGTATGCTGAAAAAGCCCAGCACGGCCTGCACAGTGAAAGCCCATCTGGAGATGACATGCCATTGTGTTTGGGCACTTGATCCTGCACCAAATTTCTCAAGCTAGCGTGGTGGTTCATCTGTCACACAGATTTTCCTACTCCAAATCTATAAGGAGCCCTTCAGCACAATTCCACCCTCCTTGCTTCCCAGAGAAACAGCAAAAGAAAAGGGCAGATTGCATAGCTCCAGTGTGCATTCTTGGTAAGTCAGTAAACACACGTAGTTGAATCCTAATCAGATTGCTGTGCTTTTTCTTGCACTAAATCAGACCAACTGCACAAGGGGAGGTCCACTGAAATCAGGTCTGTTACCTGCATCATAAGGTCACGATTGAAAATAAAAGGTCATTACTTGGCCTCCACTGAATAAAAGGGTTGGCTTGTTTGCCCAACAGATGGCAAAGGAAATATTTACATGTGATACATAACACTACTCAAAAAGAAAAACTTCTTTCTTAGGGAGTGGAACCACAGTAGGAGCCAAAAGGAGGCAAGTTATTCTGCCCTTCTGGACTGATCACCTTACCACAGAAAGTCTCTCTGAATTTGGATGTCAGCTTTTCGATCACACCATAGGTCTCCACATAGAAGATGTGTTCATCCAGTGGTTCACTGGCCATAATCCTCAGGGACTGCATGTCTGCCCGATCTACCCCAACCGCATAGATCTCAATGCCAGCTGTCCGGGCGCTTGCTGCCACATCTTGAACCTGGTCTTGTGGCCGTCCATCTGTCACAACAATCACCACCTTGGGGATATTGAAAGTTGCTGGCCGGGTGCCCATTTTCTCAGTGAAGACTTCATCCATGGCAGTTTGGATGGCAAGGCCAGTCATTGTGCCAGCAGACAAGGGCTCAATGTGAGATATTGCCTCCTTCATAGATGCTTTATCAAAGTAGGTCTGGAGGGGAAACTCTACCTTGACAGTGCTAGCGTAATTCATGACTGCCACACGGGTTGTTCTTTCACCAATGTCCAGAGTATCAATCATTTCTGACAAAAAGATTTTCACTTTCTCAAACTCTTCAGGTCGGACACTACGGGAACTGTCTATGATGAAGACAAGGTCTAAGGGCCGGTTCTTGCAGGCAGTGTCTGTCAAGAAGGAAGGAAAACACTCCAGTCATCTCCTACACAGGATACGAGCTCTCTCAGTGAAAGCTGTCATGGCAAACTACTCCTACGAGATAAATGTTGACACTCCTGACTTTTTAGGAAGAGGATAAAAATTATAGCAAGCAACACACTAGAAATTCCTAAATATTAATTCTGACAAGTAATAAATAATTGAACTTTTCAAAGCATTAACAGATAGGTCCACATTTGAGCCCACAGAATCATAGAATTTAACTATCCTCGAGATAAATGGTTGTAGCTTGCGTGCAACAGCTAACATGGAAATGTAGCAATTATATATAAAAGTACTTCTTGTTTTTATAAAGATAGATCCTGAATTCAATATTTATAAGCTACAGAAATAAAATAGCAAAAAAACCCTGGCTAGATTACATAATGAACAGTTCCTAACAATATTTTTTAGGATATTAACAATATAGATTAGAAATAACTTCTTGTTTGCAATTCACAATCTAAAGTACATGACAAGAATAAATACAAATGATTCTTCTTTAGAAGTTGTTACTGTTTCAAGGCTTCTAGAGCAGAGTAAAAAAATTAAATTAGTTATGAAGTAATTATGAAGTAATTTTATATGTAAAAATGAACATTTACACACATTTCTAGCTCCCAAAACTCCTCACTGACACATACATCTAGACAGAAAAGCCATAGCTCAGATCAGAGACAAGCATCAGTTCTAGGAAGACAAAAAATAATCAAGATGGTGACAGCAGACAACCTAAGCTTCCACTCTGTCCTGATACCCTGACTGACATTGACGATATCACACAATCCAATTAGGTATGGATTTGTGCAACTGGTTTATAAAATACAGACAACACAAAAGCACAGTATTTCTATAAAAGAGACATCCTGGCTCAACAATGAATTAAATAGCAAATTGTGAGGCGTTCAGTTTGAATATGCTCCCCAAGAGCTGTTTTAGAAACCTGATACACCTCTCCTGGCTACTGTCAAGTTCAACTTTATTATTCCATTCCAGTTGAAAGAAAAATTTAAGAAATCTCTCAAAAGTAGGGGCAAAATTAGCACTTTTTTTGTGTTTGGTTGGTTTTGTTGTTGTTTTTTTTCCTCTTGTGCAAGGAAAAAGGGAGAGAAAAAACATAATCAAATTGCACAGGTAGATCTTACTTCCATCATGAAACACAGTAGCAGAGTTGATTTTGCCACTGAACAGAATAACAGATTGGACAAATCTAGGATCCTGTCCAGGTATATCAAACACAATTCTACATGCATCCCATAACTCAGTTTTTTGCATATGGATTTTGAAAAATGGTTTTGCACCCTTTGGGAAGCTGAGAAAACACAAAGAAATGTTTATGCATAGATGCATAGCTTAAGACATGAAAGAAAAAGAGATACACTGTCCTAAAAATAAAATAAAGGCCAAATCCAAGATTTGTAGGCAGAACAATTCTCTTTTTAGAATAGGGGGGGAACCCCAAAACAACAAAAACAAACAAAAAACCACCCCCAAACAAATCCCATCCCAAAACAAAACAGAAAACCCCCAATACTTTCAGGCGCCTGATTGTCCTATGAGTCAGAAATAAAAATGTTTTGAGAAACGAACACAGGCATGGAAGTTTTCTGTAGGTTTTAGAGATTAGCTAGGACAGCTTTGCATTAAAAAAAAAAGTAGTTGTTTCTTCTGCCTACAAGTGAATGGTCCGTGGACCACTGCAGCTAACAGCAAGGTGCATTCCTTGCCTGTAATCATTCGCAAAACCAAGCACGCAAGGAGACCCTCCAGGAGAGGCGGCGGCAGGTAGTACCCGGAGCGGCTGGGGAGCAGCGAGCAAAGCGTGCAGCGAGCGAGTAGGACGGCACGGCGTGGCCCCCGGGAACAGCAGGGGAGGGCAGGACAACTCTCGCCGTAGTACAGTACCTGCCACCGTCCGGCTCCCGGAGATGCTGCCTCCCGGCCGCGGCTGCTGGCGCAGGCGGTGGGGGGAGCTCCGGGCCGCGGACAGCAAGAGTAGCAGCGCCAGGCAGCAGCCGAGGGTGCCGAGCGCCCGCCCCATGGTGCCGCTGCCTGCCCTGCTGCCCGCAGGCCTACAGTTAAAGCTGCCCGCGGGGGAGCAGAGAGGGGGGAGGAGATGAACCGCAGTGACATCGGCTCCCGGAGCCGCCTTCTCCCCAGGGCGTTCTGCCCGGCAGAGGGGGAAGGGCTGTAAGGGTTAGAGCTAACCTTCGGGAACTGGCGGCATGTTAAGGACGAGGTTCAAACCTGGAGGCAGGGGACTCGAAACACAAACTCATCCTTTCTCCTTCCCCTGGAACGACTTGATCCAGGTCTACTAGATTTGCACTTCTAGTCCCAAGGCTTTATCTCCAGCACAGTACGTGCAAAGATGGGGAGAAAAAGCTCACATTGCAATCACCAAGGCACAAAAAACCTGCCTTACCTATTGTCAAACCTAACTAAGGCCATTTTGTCTCATCCCCAGCACAGCACACGCTGCCAGTTCCTATGGAAAACTGTAGCAAGTTTTAACCTTTAACAAAAAGCATTGTTTAGGACATAAATCCACTCCAGTCTCCAGCAGAGCGTTTTGGAGGACACCTTAGCCAAACCTGCAGTCATATTGGACTGCAGGACCAGCTTTTCTCCTTTCACACCCATAATGGGACCTGGAAAGCCAGAATTAGAACATGAACCACATCACACTCTTACAACTCACCAGCAGTACAGTCTCAGGCAGGTATTGACTCACTTCAGCAAGTACTATCCTGACTGCACAGAAGAGGCCACCATTGCATTTACAAAGTCTGCAAATGAAATCAGGGAACAGTGAACAGCACCCTTTGCATAGAGGAAAGCCACAGGACAGAATTCCAGGGGAATACAATGGCTTTTATCTCCTAGATGGCTAGAGCTCTGCTGGCTCAACAGTACGTACACATACCAAAGTTCAGGCAGTGCCTGCTGCTGCCAAACCCTGTTCACCCATACAATCAACCCACCCACACTTTGGGAAATCTCAACACCCACACCTTGGCCAGAGCTCTCTGTACACATCCAACACCTTCAAGTTCCTTTGGTGCTCACTTATGACCAAATAGCTAATGAAGGAGCAGGGTTTTGGCTTCATTCTGTAATACACATCATCTCCCTCAGTGCAGATGGATCCAGGCCAGAGTATAGGCTCTGGGATCAGTATGTGACTATCACACAACTTCCCAACAGTTTCAGCTGTGTGTTTCTCAGACTGAGTTTCATGTAGGCTTTAAGCTTCTAGAAGTCTCATTTAAGCAGCCTTTGCCCGTATCTAAATATTCCCTGGTTTCGGAGTCTGCGAGTTCAGATCACATGCAGAACCTCGAAATGAGTGCACCTACCGACACACTGAGGTGAACAGGGTAACTAGAAGGGCAGTGCGCTGCCAGAACAGTGGTGCAACACGTTCTTACACCACCATAGTTTAAGGTGCTCTCATAGATGACACCTTAGGTACAGGGAAAACTAAGGAAACTATTACTCAGAGCATGGTAATAACAGAGGGCATTTTTAAGTGTGTCATGGGGACAGGAAAGAGGTACGTACTTGAACAGACTAAAATAACCAACAACCTGTATGCTGTAGCAATTCGAATCCTTTTTTCCAAAGTTTAATTCCAGATCTCTTTTATCTTCCAAGTAGAAAGCTATTTCTTCTTCACATATATTAGCAGATCATTATCTTTTACCTCTTACTACAGAGGAGGAAGAGTAGGAAGTTGTTCATAGTTGGGTTTTATAGAAGAACATTTCTAAAGTTCTGGCATATGTCCAACAACTTTGGACATTGTCCAATGTAAATAACGTTGTAGTCCTACTGGATGTCTGTCATGCTCTTAACGCCTGAGCTCATCAGACATTAAATTCCCCCCCGAAGGCTAGAAGACTCCAGAACAATTCCCTTTACCCAGCTTATGTGTAAGTAGCAATCAGACAACTAGAAGACAACCGAGTACTTGAATTGCAAAGGCTGCAATACAAGCTTACACATTAAAGGGAATCCATGATCTCCACCCACAGCAGGACTTTTCCTGAAGAACACAGATCAACCACCAAACATAAGAAGTGTTTGCTAAGCTGCATGGATATGCAACTACCTGCAGTACACTGAAGCACTTAAAAAAACCCAAACCAAACCAACAACAAACAATGAAGAGATCAACCAAGCCTACTGGTAAACGTTTCGTAAAAGATTTATTTAAGTATCATTTATCACAAAGAGGAAAATATGTATAAGATTAGAAGCATGCAACCACCTTCCACATTTCTATTTATTGTTCTTGCATTTGCAGCACACTGTAATAGAACTCCTGTGCCACCCTCACCTCTTTCTGAAAAATACTGTTTCAAGACATAGGATAATCAAAAAAACACAATAAAAGGTAAGATAACATATGAGAAAAGTGCAAAGTAAAAAAAAAGTCATGTATATACCACATTCCAACCCTCTCCAAAAAATGGATAAAGGCAAACTGTCATTTTGTTGCACGATCAGATTGTCTTTATGAACTACTTTACAAAAAAATTAATATAAATTAAGGGCACAATCCTGCAGACACTTATAATTGTAGCTAACTTCAATCATAGATTGGCTCAGTTGGTATTATTAAAAGCCAAAAAGTTAGTCACATGCATAAGTTCTTGCAGTATAAGGCCCTAAGGCAATAAAATGTTTAAGAGCATTAAGGAGAACAAAAATTAAAGCAAACAAAATCATTCCCAGATGTGTTTTGCTTAGTAAGTTTGTATCAAACATTTTAAACAGAACAGTTTGCTCCTAAAGCCCTGAATATTTCTATTACTTAAGCAGTTTTGCAAGATTAAAAGACAAAACCCCCTGGAAGCCGGTACAGATGTTTATTAACAAAAATTGCTTCAGGCAGGTATGTAGGGAGGTGGAGGTTCCTTCTCCGGCATCTTCACTGCCATTTCATAGGTTGGCAGCACATACTAAAGAGAAGACATTTTGAAGAGATTAATGCAGAACGCTTAGGGAAAAAAAGTGAACAAAAACATACATACCCCATCAGCAACCTAAGCCTGTTGTAGGCAAATGTTTTAAGAAGAACTTGCTAGCTTACTAGGAAGAACAGTGAGGAAGTGAAAGAAGATGCAGCAGTAGCTTCACGCTCTGCTTAACACCAAGCTATGTCATTCCTTCCACTCCACTGTCTCCCGGTTTTGCAAAGCAGCAAGAAAGGTTCTAACAGGTGCAATCAGAAAACTTCAGGAAAAACATTCAAAGACTTCTCTATGAAACCTCCTATTTTAGGCACTATATTAATGTAACTAAGAAATAACCCACTGTAGTATTTCCAGTCTTTGTTTAGAAAGTTGGATCAAGACTTGTAAACATATGGGAATGGCAGTTTTATGCTTCAAAATTAAGTGATGCTGGTTTATCTCAAAAAGAGGTCTTACCTGTGGAGGAGCTTCAAAAGCAGGGTACACAGCTATCTCTGGCAAATTTCTGTTGCTGATATATTTATAGCAGTTCCATACACAGTTAATCAGATATGCCTGAAAGAAGAAAGCTTTGTCTTTTTAAAGACCTCACATGCATTTGCTGATTCAGAAATTAGATGCTGGATTACATTTATGTGACACAAAGGAGCATAAATCTACTTGGTTGATACATGTCCTCAAGCTGTCCCAGGAGAGGTTTAGATTGGATATAAGGAAAAACATCTTCAGCACGAGGGTTGTCAAGCACTGGAATAGGCTGCCCAGGGAGCTGGTGGAGTCACCTCCCATGGAGGTATTTAGAAGATGTGTACATGTGCACTAATGGACATAGTTTAGTGGTGGACTTGGCAGTGGTTGGTTAATAGTTGAACTCTATGATCTTAAAGGTCTTTTCCAACCTAAACACTTCTATGATGCTGTATCTGAGGAATGGTGGCTATTTCACAGACTTAGCCACATACCTGTGTTATTCCTCATTTAGCTTTGCTGTCATAGTGACTCTGGATGAACCACACAGGCTTTAGCATAAGAATTCACAGATCCATTCAACTAATCTCTCTATCTGCCTCAGCAGTGCTAATCAAATTAATCCCCAACTGGCTAATACTTCTGTGGATCTCAGACCAAATTTGCCAGGTGGTGGTGGTGATCAGGCCAACAGTACGATCCCACTCATCCCTGAGTTAGCATTGCGATTTGTACAACTAGCAGTGCTAAGGTGAGGGCATGTACACACACTCCTGGAAAGGAGAATATGGCAGAGCAAAGTAGCCCAAACTTTTAGTCAACATTAATTGCTGTAGAAAGACATACTATCATGCCCGGATGAGGATTAGATTTCTTTAATGTTATACAGATGAATAATTAATATCTCTGAAGTTTTCATTGGCAAGTTGGCACATGGTTATGCACAAGATACCAACATCACCACCAATATAAAAATATCGACTGTATTCAGCTTCCACTCCCCCTAGCCAGACATTCCTCTTGCAGAAAGTACAGAAAACAAGTAAAATTATTTTTCATTACTTTCATTTTTTTTGTAAATTCAATCTGATTTCAATAATATAATTTGCCATGACAATATTCCTTTATCAATTAATTTCTCTAATGTGCTGTCAACACAACCATTTTTGTAATTCAAATGAATGCCTCTGTATTTAGATCTTCAAAAAGAAAATAACTGGTAATACCACCCTTCAGCAGGAAGAGGCAGCCCTGACTTAAACTATGTATTTCCTCCTTCCAAAACATGCACCCTGGTTTGTTAGGCATAGCAAGAGATTTTTTTTAAGTTTTCTGAAGAAAATTTGTATGCAGTAATTCAATATTGTTTCTATAAATATTAATTTTATCTCCAGATATGCAAAAAGATAGTATTTGAAGTCTTCATGCATTCCTACTTCCTACTTGGGAAGGGCAGAGCTGCATAAACATGCCCCACTGCATACAAACAACTTAGTTGTAGACACCAACACACAAAATAAGATTAAGTTATACCATAATTGAACATCCTAACAATTCTGCTCAAAGAAGCTAACTCAGCATTATAGAAGGCAGCAGAATTCTTAATTCAGCACTGAGAATCAATTCTGATAGCATCTTAATATAATAACTCAAGAAAGAGACATATGCTTAAGTTTTAACTTACCTTTAAAATGATAAATAAAGCAAAGAATACCAGAACTATAAACAAGAGACAGCTGGAGTCCAAGGAAAGGAGATCATCTTTGTAAGGAAAATCCGGCTAGTTAAAAAAAACAGGGAAGGGGGAGAAAGGCAGGAGACAAACATGAACACCACATAGTCACAAATATGACAGAGGGACATCCAAACTTAACACCAAATGAAACACATTCTTATTCCCCGCAAAACAACAAAAAGTTCTGTTTCTCACTAGTTTCTTCTTTACAGTCTCACAAAGCATTGTTTATACTGCCTCTGTCCTGCAAGAACAGGTCACCATAGAAAACGGTTACCTATACAGAAGCCTTGTACTGTGTATGTCCCTAGTCACATGCTCAATCTCATGCCAGTACAGGTATCTATGAAATTTTGTCTTTAACAGCTGCAGCACAGCATTGTGTTTATGGTCCTCTTCTTGGCAACTCTTCAATGACTTAGTATTCATTACCTCCTGTCAGTCCAACCAGCAATGTACATATAGGCAGAGTACAAAGGAAAAAAGTTGCCCCTAAAGAAGGGCCAAAACAAAGAGCTTCTGCAAATTTCAGACTCTTCTCTTTCCCTGACCACAGTTAAAGCCTCTCTCTGACACTAATACATTTTTTTAAAAATCCATTTTAAAAAGGATTATTTTAAAACATCTACTTGAACAGATCTAAACACTAGCTAGAAAGAGTTTTGTCATCCCCCTTAACTGACAGTATGTTCTATCTATTGAGTCTTCCTGCAGCTAAAACACAGAGTTAATGAAAACTCCATTATAGTTTCCTTAGAAGGTACTGTTACAGAATGAGAACAGCCATATAAAAAAGAACCTTCAGAACCTCAGATTCCATCCCAAAATGCTGTAGGACCTTACATCATATCAATCCTTACCTATACCCTTCCTCCCTTTTCCCACCAACTAAGGGTCAAGATTTTTAATCTGCAGTAGCAAACCCGCCACAGAACCATATTGATTAAAGGGTTACAAACATCTTTGTTTTGAGTGTAAATATAGTACAGACAGTTTAAGTCAACAATTCCTACGACTATTCTTTCTCTACTCTCCCTGGCTTTCCTTTTAGGGAGCAACAACACCTTTGGCCCTTTGACCTCCGATAAGTTCTCAGTCTCATTATCACCCTAACAGTCATTCCCTATGGCTGCTGCAGTTTGAATTCCTTTTTCTTAATGCAAAATAAACTTGAGCTGAATAAACACTTACCAACTGATCCAGGTAATCCTTGATTCTGGGCAAGTAGGTTAGAGAACTGATGGCAACCAGACAACAGAGCACAAAGTCAAAGAGTTGGTAACAGAAAAATGGGATCAGCCAGCCTACACGATGCTAGGAAGAAAAAAATAGCAGTAGCCTGTAAGGTATTCAGTTAAAAATTCAAGTAACAAGTTCAAAACCATTGACTATAAATATACTTACAGCAATTGCACCATACACCATCATTGCACTGATTGTGAACATGAGGAGGGACATCGCAAACAGAACACAAGCATTTTCTGCATTAAAAGAAAAGCAATAAAAATCAGTCATGTCCTGAAGTTGTCACACCACAGCAGACAGGTACCCAAGCTCTATCCATTACTATAATCTGTTCTCAACTGTTTCATCTGTGCAAACTAGCAGCAGCAGAATTGAGTAACTGATCTCTCCTAATGGAAGGAGATCTGGTTCATGAAAATCAGCAAGTATTTGGAAAAATCCTTCTGCTTTAGTCAGAGACACACCAGTTACACCAGTCACCAGTTACATAGCTCAGACACACCAGTTACAAGACTGACATAGTTTGATAGTAATGCAACATAAGGATGTTGAGTTGCAGTAAATGTCAATACTAAAATTATGTGGGTGATTAACTTTACAAGTGGAAAGAATTTTAAGTGAAACTAGCACAGTATCAGCCTTTACACTTTAAAATAGTTTGATTATATAATTCAGTCAGTTGGCAGTGGGAGCAGCACTACTCCTTCAGTAACGCTCAGGAAAACAGGAAATCACTGTGTGGAAGGTATCCCATTATTTACAAGAAAAGGCAGTTGAACAGAGGCCAAACGGTAGCAGTATGCATGACACTCATGGAAACTTGATAAAGATTCTCCTTGTGCATTACAGTTACTGATGGCAGAAGTACAGCTTCTTTCCACAAGTTAGATTATATTTGTTCTCCTATAGCAAGCACAATTTACATTTTTAAACACAAAGAAACCAGCTTGATAGTCTATACATGTGTAAGTGAATGTTTTTAGCAATACTGAAGACAAACTTGTTTCCTATGCTTCGAAGGAATGATCTGAGAATCTTAACTTTCTATTCTGCTACTGATCTGAAAAGATACACTGCAGAAGCACTTAGGTACTCAATTCAGTACAAGATAATAGTATCTACATACACAGATGGCATCAAGGAGGCCCTCTCACGTCTGAAAAGCATTGGGTTGATCAGAAAGCCCTGAGTACTTAGCAATAACCAATAAGTGCGAGTTTCTTCTGAGGATTTGTTACTCACAATATCTACATGCACAATCAAAAACGTAATATCCCTTCATGCACACAAAACCCTCTAGCTCTTATCGCAACATGGGAAACAAGAATCTAAGTCAAAAGCACATGACAGCCATTTTACACTAAAGAGCAGAGAAAGTACCTTCAGTTTCAGAATCATCTCTCTGCCATAAAAGCTTAAAGCTTCCAAGTACTCCAATATTCGTTACAGAACATATTCATAGATTCACAGAATGGCCAGGTTGGAAGGGACCATAAAGATCATCTAGTTCCAACCCACCCGCACTGAACAGGGGTGCCAATCACTAGACCAGGTTGCTCAGGGCCACATCCAGCCAGGCCTTGAACACTGCCAGGGATGGGGCATCCACAACCTCTCTGGGCAACCTGTTCAGTGTCTAACCACCCTCGGGGTAAAGAACTTCCTTTTAATCTCCAATCTAAATTTCCCGTCTTTCAGTTTATAGCCATTCCCCCTTGTCCTATTACAATCAGACCACCTAAAAAGTTTCTCCCCTTCTATCTTATAATCCCCCTTTAGGTACTGGAAAGCTGCTATAAGATCCCCTCGAAGACTCCTCTTTTCCAGGNTCCTTCCAGCCAATTTCTTATCCACCGAACGGCCCACCCATCAAATCCATATCTCTCCAGTTTTGAGATAAGGATGTCATGAGGAACCATATCAAAGGCCTTGCTAAAGTCCAAGTACACGACATCAGTCGGTCTTCCCTTGTCAATTGCTGCAATCGCTCCATCATAGAAGGCCACCAGATTGGTCAGACACAATTTGCCCATAGTGAATCCATGCTGACTACTTAGTATCACCTCTTTGTCATGCANCTTGGCCTTCCTGATCCCATTCCTACGCTTCCTAGCCATTTCCCTGTACTCTCCCCAGGCCACTTGTCCCTGCTTCCACTGCCTGTGCATTTCATTCTTACATCTCAGCCCGAGAAGCAGGTCGTTGCTCAGCCACACCAGTCCTCCTCCTGCCCTGCATGATTTTTTGCATAGAGGGATGGAAATTTCTTGCGCTCTAAGAAGGGTATCTTTGAAGAACTGCCAGCTCTGATGAGTTCCTTTGTCCCTAAGGACAGTATCCCAGGGTACCTCACCCATCAAATCTCTCAGCAGTTGGAAGTTCGCCTTCCTGAAATTCAAAGTCCTTACTTTACTCCATACCGTGCCTGTGCTTCTGGTGATTATGAAGCTGACTAAGGCATGGTCACTGCATCCTAGACTTCCCTCTATCACCACCTCATTAAAGAGGTTTTCTTCATTGGTCAGTAGCAGGTCTAGCAACGCATTATCCCTAGTCGGTTTATCTAGAACCTGTGCCAAAAAGTTATCATCCATAAATTCCAGGAGTTTTCTGGACTGCCTACACCCTGTAATATGATGTATTACAGATACATGCTGTAATTTTACTTGGTATCTTTGCTTTATGAAATACTTAGTCCTTGTTCCCATTCCCATTTAATTACTAACAAACATGAGTTTACAGTCACAGGTCAGAACTGACAGATCCTCAACTCAGGTCATGAACAATTAATGTGAAGACTGTAAACCAGAATGCTTAGAACCCAGATTTGTGCTGTACTGTTTATCTTGACTCCCAACTGGACCTGACCCTCCTTAAATTTTAGCGTAATTGAACAGAATGAGACAAATTAGAAGTGCCACACTGAACATATTTATGCGTGTTTAAAACAAGGCACGTACCAAAGTTTACATGTCATCCTACAGTTAAAAAGCTTGGTCATTACAGACAGAAGTTTGACATCAATTACACCTGCATACCTATAACTACAGAATGAAAAGTAGGTTTAATTCTGCTCATTATGCCTTTTTGTCTGTTTCTTCTGCATGTCAAACTTTTTAGATAAATACTTTGGTTTCACTGAAGTATTGGCATCCCAATTCTTCCACTTTTCTTGGAAATATGGCATGGGTTTCCTCTTTAGTAAACTGATACATAACAGCGGTAAGCTTCTTCCTTAAATCTACGAGGATCATCAGAACATAAAAGGTAGTCTTTAAAAGTAGTTTTCTGCTTTTGTTTTATTGATACAGTAAGGACAGCAAATTAGACATAGTCCATGCATACTTCAACACTCAAAGCATTACAAGACCCAGAAAACTTCAGAAATCTTATTGTTTATGATGCTTAGAAGTAACATGAAGTAAAAATAATATTCCATAGAAGTTTGCTTTTATTCTTGCAGAACAACTCAATCCCAGAATAATTACAGAGAAATCCAGAAAACAAACCAACCATGTTTAAAAGCTGTGTGCATATATTATACACTAATGTAAAGTCAATACACCATGATACTGTATGCTTTATTTTCTAATCTGAAGAAGAGTGATACACCTACCAGCCATTCTCTCAGAAGCATAGTAATTTCCGATGACTTCATACTGGATATCAACAGTTGGCACTATATTTGGATGAGTCACTTCTACTGTCAACAAGATGCCCACCAGCAAGTTCACCACCTGAGAAAGATCACAGTTACCTAAAGGTTATTTATACTGCAACAGCTATGATCTTTTTAAGGACACAAACTAAAAAATTTTTTAATTCAGTTAGAAATAAAAATTCTTTGCCTACATGCAGAAGAAAGAAAAAAAAAAAGCAACTTACAATGAAATTTCAAGCTGATTTAGTCAAACCACTACCAAAGCAACCAGAAGAACAGTGAATATTTGCTGGTTTTAATGAATCACAACTAAGTAACTTTGCAAATTAAGAGGACAGATAGGGTTTGTAGGGATACAAATGACGTAATTTAACTAATGCTGCATGATGAATGAAGAGATTTGTGAACCAGAAAACTGGAAACAGTTAAAATGAGGCCAGGAAGGAAAAGGTTCAACTACAGACACAATAAGGAACATTTGGAAAGAGTTTCTGCTTCCTACAACAAATTCAAAGGCAGAGTTAATGTAGTGCGCAAATAAGGTACTGCACCCTACTCTCAAAACGGGCTGGGAGGCAAGCAGTACAAGGTGGGGGTGTAAGCATCACACAGTAAATACTGAGCATATGAGGGAAAACTTTGCCACTACAGCTCTAACTGTCAAACATAGCTTGCTTCTTGGCTTCTCCCATGTTACAGTTTTAATACAAGCAGGGGAGAACTATATCCTTCCCCTTTCTAGATCATTTATTAAAACCTCATCAGTCTTTATCACAAAGGCTACACAAACACAGGTTAAGTTAAAAAAAAATAAAAAAAATCTCAGATTGAACCCCCAAACCTGTAAGCATCCAGCATGGACTACGTGCTTGCCAGTCTCTCCTCACACTGCCACTGAAAGCTACTTCTGTTTCCCATTTTGGTACATACCAGAAATGATTTCAGTAACAGTAAGAGCTCAAAGAATCAAAGTAGCTTAAGCCCCTGTAAAACTGCCTTCGCAGCATTTATAACCTAATCAAGATTTAGAGGGGCACAGTTTGTTTTCTGGAGAGAAATCACCAATATCTGGAAATGAATGGCAAGGAAAAAGCTTGTGTAACCAAAAAAAAATAAATAAATAAATAAAAAATCAAATTATTGTTTTCAAGCTGCAGACATTTTCCAATCAGTATTCAGTACTGTCACCACCAGCAGCAGGATCTTTTACAATTAGTCTCAAAAGAAAAAACCCAAACTGGCTTGCAGTTTCTCACAACTGAAGAACATTTGCCAGACATTTCTTTTACTGGCCTGGTTCCAGGCGTCAACGATAGTAATAATGGCAGCTCTACACACAACTATCCAAGTTTTCAGTAAGGAAAAAGAGCTTTTGAACATTTAAAAGGAGTTTTAGCATTTAAGACTTACAACTCCTGAAAGCTTTTCTCTTTTATTGAAGGGTTTTGTTGTTTGTTTAGTTTTCTTCCCCACCCCCAGAGTTGATGATAGTGACAAGCTTGCTTATACTTTCTGCTAAAAAGAACCCTCCAGATGAAATAAAAGCTGATCGTTTTGTACAAATGCTATCATGTATTATACAAATTTATTAGCAATTTTAGCTACTTCCAGCCACTTTTATCCTCCATTTTATGCTTTGCAATGTAAAATATAGTAACTAGTACAGCTGGCAGTAAGTTTAGCCACCAGTATCTTTAGCCTTAAAATGAGAATATTTTCTCCCCCTCACAGGACACTTCCTACAGGGCAAAAACTGACAAGATACTCATCTGCCACTTGTCTAAATTTTACATTTTGCCTCACCATTGTTTAGATGTATAGAATACTGTACTCGCACAACTCCCAATTCATCCCTGTGCTCTGGCTTTCTGCTTTCAAAGTATTTTCAAGCCTTATACTTCCTCCTCTCTGTGAGTGAATCAGAGAGGTATCAACTTATACTTTGGAAAATAACTTCCTCCTCTATACTCAGTATACTGACATAGACAAATGTCTACGTCAAAGTACAGATCTCTGGCAGTTGAAACTGATTTCTATTTCATAAAACACATGTTCAATTATAGCTAAATCATATACTGTTTATACAAAGTCATCATTTTAACTTAAATAATGATAACATTCAGGATGAAAGACAATAAAACTTCAATACTGAGTTTAACTGCCATGATAGGCTATCTGCCTCAAGATAAAAAGCAAGCAGCACTTGAATTCATACAGAAGTATGGAAGAACTTGAATGACTTGGAATTGTGAAATCATGATACTATATCTGTTGCTTTTTTTATTTTTCATCCTAGTCATGGTTGTAATTCAGCACAGACAGTCCTTAGTAATTTCACTGGTTCCTGAGCACAGTTCAAAGTATTAAAGCTTTATTTTCTAAACATTAAATGGCATGCAAAGAAAATGAGAAACAAGAGTCCTTCAAAATCCAACCTATTGGAATCAGTAAGACAAAAGAAAAATATTAACTTAAAAACAACAACAAAAAAACAACAAAACAACAAGAACAACAACAAACAACAAAAAAACCACCCACAAAGCTCTGCCACTGTTTCCAGTACTCCCTTACTTCTACTTGTAAATCCTATCACAGCACTGAGCAATTCATCATATTCAACATATGGATTTCAGTGAAGAGCTACCAACATGTCCAAACTAGGAGTCCTTTTAAGCAGAAAGCTAGAGTCTGCATTTTAACTACCACCATTCTTATTTCACAGAATTATTGTAACAGCAAGACCTCAAGGCTTGTTTCAGCTTGGTAAGACAACGTGCCTCGCAGCAAGACTATGTTTGTATGACTAGTATCCTAGCTCTTTTTGTTAGGAAGACAAATAATAATGATTAAAAAAATTTACAGCAATGCATGTTCAAATTCTTATTCAAGAGATTAGTAAGAATCCATTAAGATAGTAAAAATTAGTTTTGTAGTAGTTTAAGAAGTGTATTTTAGTCATAATTGCAGTAAGTGAGCCTAAAACTTTGGTGTAGCCTCTATCAAAATTAAAAATACGATAGCTGGCATTAAAGTAGAAATTCAGCATTTATTTCAAACTGGTAACAGAAAGATTAGCTCCTCATATGATCAGAACTCAAAAGACTGTGGGACTATAACAAGCATTAGCTTCTTAATTACTGAGTTTTATCTCCATGGTACAGATTTAATGCCTAATCATCTAAAAGCTTCATCTCTCTGTAGGCCTGAACATAAAATCTAGATTTCTCCAAGCACCGACAGAGATAAGAATTCCTACTTGCTTATTTTTTATGAGCAGGGAAAAAAAGAGGGAAATGCCGTGCATTACTACAATTCCTCATCTTCCTCTTACTTCTTCAGTGTTTTTCCTTAAAAGTTAACAAACCAAGTTGGAGTTTTTGTTACAGAGGGGTTTTTGGGTGTAGGTTTGATTTGGTTATTCTTGTTTGTTTGAGGTATTTGCTTTATGTTTGGTTTAATTATAGTGAAAAAACCTGTAAACTTCAGTGCTTCTAGCACTAAGATTAGACTGAAACCAGTTACATTCCTTTGTTTCTGGAAATTTTATTCAAGTGAACAAACAACTCCAGAGATCATCCTCACTCTCCTGCTAACCAGGAGCAATTTTATCATTTTGACTCCATGAAACAGCCACTCCCTTCAAAACAATGCTTTTACTTTTAGACTGTTTATTGAACTCTGATCTGGTCTTTCCTAGTGCAATGTTCATGCTTCCGGTTTCTGGAAAGTCCTGTGCCTAATAAGAAAGTTTACAGGAAGAAACACAGTTCAAAGCCATAAGTTTGCAATTATGGACCTCGAAATAGGAGAGATTTTCCTTCCTACACTGAACAGTAGTGGGTGTTAAAGAGTAAGCCAAACTATGTTAGCTCAGGAACTCAAGTATCAGACAGCTAAAAGTGTTCTTTAGCTCATCTTTTTCTGGTAAATAGAAACAGTAGCAGCATACAGACTGAAGCATGCTTAAAAGATGGATTCGATCACACAGCATCAACATTTAAAAAAAAAAAGTCCTTGTTCTCTCTAGACTCACAGAAGTAAAAAAAAAAAAAGGACAGTGGCATAACTGTTTAAGTGAGGAAATAAATCTTACATTTAATTAACTTAAGAGTATACAAAAAGGCAAGAAATAGGAAAATGCCTGAAGAAATGGTTACATAAGAATAACGCAGAAGTATTAAGTAGCCAAAACTCTTATCTTACTAAAACATCTGCAGTAGATTGCTGCAAGACTCCATTTTAGTTTGGTATCAAATTCCTTCAGGACTGCACAGCCTGAGAACAGTCTATCCAGTAAATACACGCTGACCAAGATTTTCAGTAACACAAAGTTATTGTGTTGAAGTAAGCATTCTCCCCATCAAAAAGCTACCTCTCTCGCAAAAAACACCAACCAACCAAAAAAAAATCCCAAATAACCTCCAAAACAAAAAAAAACCCACACAGAAAGTTATTACTATTTTTCCTGCTGCAACTTCCCTTTGGACTGTATTAACATAGATTTAACTTAGATTAAATTCATTTAGAAACACTTATAAACTAGTGTCTGACAGACTGAAGTTAGCAATACACTTAAGTGATGCATTACTTAACATATCTAACCTAGTGACATACACTAGGCCTTTTTTTTTTTTTTAAGTCTGTCAGCAGAAAGGCAAGTTTGATTGTCACTGTCCAAACTGTACTTTACCTTCAAAAGGTATGAATTATAGTTGAATTCTGACTTAAACCATTAGGCAAGACTAAGACTACATGGTAAGACTTTATTTCAGCTCAAACAGCCAACAGTTATCAGACCTAAAAGTGTTATCACCTTTTTCCAGCTGACAGCTGCTAAGAACTGGATAAAAATTTTAAATGCACAGTTTAACAAAGTGTTTGATACAGTTTATAGAAAAATGCAGCTATGAAACACTTTGGATGCACCCTGCTACCTTGAACTCAACTGTATTTTTTCCCTCTAGCAGCTCAAATCCACTGCAGTTACATGAGGTCAAAGGAACATTTCACCTCAGACAGCACTCCACCTCTGAAGCTATCAGACTCATTAATGACCAGCATGCTTTACACCATTCACAAGCAATACAGATATTTGCACAGGTTCAGAAATAAGGAAGAGATGCTGCAAGCAGGCAACAAAATGAAACAGAAGCACAGCAAGAGAGGTAGAAGCTGGAAGTACAACCTGGTCTGTGGCCAGGAAAAGCACATCCCTGCCCACTGCTCTCGCCAAGTTCTTGGGTTTCTAGACCGTCCTGTGAACAGGACACAAAAGTGGGGAAGGCAGTAAGGTGTATTTGTTTAGTAACAAGGATGACCATCTCCTTACTGTTAACAGTTTATGCTTTCACTTGAGATACTAGAAGCATATTCCTGATCTCCTCCCATCAGTATAAGCTAAAACTTCTTGAAGTTTTGCAGCTTTCCCTAGCAATTTCAACATTCAGTACTGGAATGGACCTTACTTTTCTATTTTATATGAACTAACAGTAGAATTTAATCAACACCAAGACCTGTATTCCAATTTCTTTTCTTTTTTTTTTTTACAATTTTTCCTGGAAAAATTTGCTATGCTTCCTATCCCTACCTTTTTCTTCCATTCCTTTCTCTTGCCAGTTTATTCTCTGCCTGCACCTTTTTTTTCTTTGCCAGTGGAAGGATTGAAATGAAAAAACTAAAACAATCTCCCATATCTGCATAAGATAAACCATAAAATCTCCAAACTTAAATCTCCATATCTGTTAAAGCAGTTTCTGTGCATGCCTCCTCTATAAAAATAGAGAATGATTAATTTTTCAAGCCTTGATACAATCTGGGAAAAGGTAAAGGAGAAGAGATCCTTTGGTTACAGCTTTAGGAGAACAGAAAAGCTACGATGCAATGTTTTTTAACTATTCTCACATTTCTACTGCCTATGAGGATAACCGGAAGGAAAGATGAGGAAATTACTTCACTTAATGGAAACTCAGTTCCCCTTTAAGGGAACTAAAGGAAGTTAAGGCTCCAGGCCTTTAACTTGCTGGTAGTCTTCACATTTCTATTTCACTTTAGTTCACATCTATCTCTAGTATTTCAGCTTCACCACCACAGCTCTCTCTCTGAGAAAAAGCACCCAAGAGGCGTTTTGAAAACTAACTCTTTCTATCGCTCATCAACCACTGCGCTGAAAACACCGAGTACTGACTGAATAACCAGCAACTTCCCTTTCCACGAAGCTCTTCAACAAGAAGACACACTCATTTTGGAGACCTTCGCCTTCATCTGAACTTACACACTATTCAGAGGAACCACATCTTATCACCTTATTCTCAACATACCCCAAATTCCAGTCTTCCCAAGCGTCTATCCGCTCTTACCAAGGACACGTTCAGTACTGTTTTAAACACATAAAGGTCCCTATCCCTCCAATCCAAGCAAGCGAACAGCAATAAAACCCCTCAGAAATCCGGATTAAAATGCCCCGAACTCTCGCTTCATTTTATTTCATTAAACAACAACAAAGGAACCCTCCAACGGACAAGTGGGTTTGGCAAGCCCGAAAGAGACCACGGAAGGGTGGCGCGAACCACGCCAAGTGACTCCATGGAACTCGTGTGGCTTCCCCCGCATATAGCAGGGCAGAGAACTATCGCGACAGGACGACATCCGACTCTCGAAGAAGAAACAAGGAGAGCACAGGAGAAGACAAGGGTGTACCACAACCACAAGCCCCCCCACCGGGCCCACCCGCGGCGCGTGCGCGGTGCCTTCTGGTCGCCCAAGCTGGGCAACGGGCAAACCAGGACGCATGCGCACAACACAAACCACCGCCACCACCGCCCCCCCCCACCCAGCGGCGGCGGCTGCCCCCCGTGCCAGGCTCTTACCATGTACCAAGTGCCCAGGATAATGGTACCGGTCCGCACATGGCAGCAGCCGCAACAGCGGGTACTGTAGAAGCGGTCCCGACTCCGCTTGAACGTCATGGCAGCAGCGGGAAGGCTAACCTCCCGCGTCCAGAACCTCCACTCGCCTTCTCCAGCCACTTCTCCTCCAGCTGAGGGCCGTAAAACCCCACTCGCGCGTCACCGCCGCTCTGGCCAATCAGCCACCGACAGCGGAGGCGAGGGAGCGTGCCTGCGCGAGGGAGTACTCGTTGCCGCGGCAACAGGCGATTGGCGGCGACGTGGGCCAATCACAGCACTCCTGGGTGCGACGCCCTTGCTGTTCACCTGGCGCGGAGAGGTCGGGCTCACCTGCGGCGAGGCCCGCGGCCCGTGTCGCCCCAGCTGTCCGCCATGTTGGGGCGAAGCCCTGTCCTCCCGCCGCGGGATCCTGAGGGCTGGTACCGCCCTGCATGGCATGTCCCTCAAGGGTATGCCTCTGGCTGCCGTTGCTTGGCGTCTGGGGCACAACTTCGGCACTATCCCACGCAGTGTCAGTGAAAGTTTATCAGTTGGACTTGATGATCTTGAAGGCCCTTTCCAACCATGATGATTCTATGATTCTGTAATAAAGTTGACCAGGGTGAAGAGCCAGTGTTTGGCCTTCGAGCGGAGAGCCAAAACCTTACAAAGAAAACTGTGTTGTCCAGCGACAACCCTTTCTACCAAGAAAAAAATGGAGAAGTGGTCACCTTAGTAGACCCCAAAATGTCCTACTTTGAGATCTATCCCACGGGTTTTGCTGAAATTCATCCAGTGACATAGTCTCTCTTAAACCATTTTGCTGTTCTTTTGCATTTGGATTAATAATATTGTGTATTAACATGCTAAGAAGATAAGTGGTAAAGGGTAAACAGAAGAAATGAGTTTTAGTTCATGGCAACGCTTTGCTTTTTTGTGAGTCAAGGTCTCTGTGAGTGGGCAATAATATAGTTAGTCCTTTGATAATTGCAGCTGCTGCAAGATATATGTGTTAGTTAGTAATAATGTGTATAAATTCAACTTCTGCCTTCACATGTGTATGTGATAAGAGGTTGCTCCACCACTTAGACACAAGATCTCCTGTTCCTATATGGAGCGGGACCTACAAACTTCATCTGACCCACGGGCAGTCAGTGGTTTTTGCAGACCTGAGCTGTTGATACAGATATGCACAGTTTATTTTAACTGTGGTGCAGCTGCAAGTATTTCCTTCTTGGCCACATACAACCAATTTGAGACACTCATAAACCCATAAATATTTACTGTGCGTATATATACACCCAGATGTATGTCATAAGTCATCATAAATACTGATTCTTTTCATTTTCAACAATGAGAAGGCAATAAGGGTGACTTTACTTGTCCTTTTGATATATTCCAGATCCTACAATTAATACATTTTATTGTTTTAGCAACTTAGTGTATTTTTAAACATCAGCTGTTGCTGACTTGTTTGAAATTATTTACTTAAAGGCTTTAAAACTGACCTTTTTATTTGAAATCCCCTGTGTTCCATAATTAGTATTTTTCTTCCTTAGGGCATATTTCATTTTTGAATAAACATGTTGTAAGTGCTGCTGAGACTGCTCTAATGATCCTATTACAAACTATTGTTTGTTTCTTTAGGGCTCCTAATGTTCTCAGCCCTGTGCACAGATGCTTAATTATCAACACTGATTTAATGTAGCAAAACCAGACTAATTTTAATCAATATACATGCATGCATGTAAATAAATAGAAAAGGAATGCACATTTTGTTGTAATCAGTCATTTAAAAAATCAGTTTTCTCACAGATGGCACATTGGGAAGTTGGCTTAGGCCAACTGTTACTGCAGCATGCACGCCTGAATTGATCTCATTGTTCCTGCAGAGTTGAGACAGACTCTCCTTCCTGTGTGAAAGAGATGTTCACAGGACTAGGGTGAGTCAGAAAAGAGAGCAGAAGCCCTTCAGTTGAGTTAGGACATCCACTTGGAAACACCCAGATTCCATTATCAATTCAAATGGTTTGTGAGGGCAAGTGTTCCAACTAGAATCTTGCAGTTGGACGCTGCCTTCACTAGCATCACTCTCACGTCAGGCTCAGATCTTCAGGGCCATTTTTGTAAGATGAAAGAAATCTTAATTAAGTGTTTGTATCTTTGTCAGCCAGGCTCAGAATAAAAATTGATGTGATTCCCTTGAGCTTCACTGCTTGTTATACCCTGCAGACAACAAAGATACTGGGAAGAATAATGTGAATGTCATTTAACATCACAAAGCAGCTTTCCACAGCAGGATGGACTGATGTGGAACTATTGAGTAGGCATAAAAAATCTCTCCACTTTCTCCTCCCCTCGAAAAAAGAGAAAGATTAAAGGGAATTTTGAGAATGATTGCATCATTTCCTGTACTTGGGGAAGAGAGAGTAGGTTAATGATTTTAGTCTGACCCTCTGTGAAAAATTCCAGTTCTTCCATGCCACAAGCAGCCCAGTGACCTCAGGCAAGACACTTCCTTCTCTCTGAGCCTTAATTCTCTCCTTTTTGTTAGTTCAGAGAGGATTTATGAGGCTAAATACATTAAAAATTCTGAAGGGCTCAGCTTAGTGCTCATGGCAGCCAGAGCAAAATCTCAGAGACAGAGAGTACTGATAAACTTTTCTTTCCGAACAGCAAAAAGACCTTGACATTGTGGGAGCAAATCATCTACAACAGTAAGAACAGAAAGCCCTACACATAAAAGCAGCTGCAAAAGAATGATCCCATTTTCTTTATCAGCATGACAGTTTACCCCTTCCCTCTCAGCAGGTAGGGAGGGAAGGAATTTTGGTATCACAGTGTTCCTCATTAACTAGGTCTTTCAAAATCCATGTCTAGACAGAAGATATGAAATCCTGTCTTGAGAGGGCCTGGCAATGTTTTGCCAAACACAAATTATTTTTGAATAAGAATATGTGAAAATAATACGTGTGACAGCAGAAAGGCTAGGATCAGGTAAACAAGAAGTCTGGCTGCATTCTCCTTCAGCTCCTTCAAAAAATTAAGTTCAACACCTGTAAGATGTCAAAACATACAGCACTAAGATAATTTTATGCTGATTTTTGTAATTCCACAGTCTTTTCCTTTTGTGTCATTCTTCAGTCTATCCTTGGCTAAAACACGTTCGTTTAGACTTATGCTGCAATCACTACTTCTCACAGAATCACAGAATATTCATGGTTGGAAAGGACGTCTCAGATGGAGTCCAACCAAAAAAAAAAAAGCCAAACCCCAAACCACACACTAAAAAAAACCCCAAACAAAAAACCCAACCCTGCCCTCCATGCCTGCCACTAGAGCATGTCCTGGAGCACCACAGCTGCACGTTTCTTAAACACCTCCAGGGATGGTGACTCATCCACCTCACTGGGAAGGCTGTTCCAGTGTCTCACCACTCTTTCCGAAAAGAATTTCTTCCTAATATCCAATCTAACCCCAACTCTGTCTCGACTTCAAACCATTCCCTCTGGTTCTGTCATTAGTTATTAAGGAGAAGAGGCCAACACCCACCTCTCTACAACCTCCTTTCAGATAGTTATAGAGGGCAATGAGGTCCCCCTCAGCCTCCTCTTCTATAAACTAAACATGCCCAGCTCCCTCAGCCTCTCCTCACATGACTTGTTCTCTAAACCCCTCACAAGCTTGGTAGCTC
>VWZO01000491.1:20860-43533 GCA_013396975.1 Bucco capensis | reverse complement strand
TTTGTTGTCCTTTATGTCAGTGGCCAAGTTGAGTTCCAGCTGGGCTTTTGCCTTCCTAATTTTCTCTCTGTATAACCTGACAAGATCTCTGTACTCCTCTTGAGTTACCTGGCCCTTCTTCCAGAGGCAGTAAACCCTCCTTTTCTTCCTAAGTTCCATCAAAAGCTCCCTATTCAACCAGGCTGGCCATTCTCCCCACCCTTTAGTCTTATGACACATGGGGTTAGCCCTCTCCCGGGCCTTTAAGATTTCCTTCTTGAAGAGAGTCCAGCCTTCCTGGACCCCTTTGCCATTCAGGACTATATCCCAAGGGACTCTCTCAACCAGTGTTCTGAAGAGTCCAAAGTCTGCCCTCCAGAAATCCAAGGTGGAGGTTCTGCTAACCCCTCTCTTTACATCACTAAGGGTTGAGAATTTAACCAATTCATGATCACTAAGCCCACATCTCCCACTTGTCCTTCTCTATTTATGAACAGGAGGTCAAGCAAGGCACCTTCCCTGGTAGGTTCATCTACCAGTTGTGTCAGGAAATTATCTTCCATACACTCAAGAAACCTCCTAGCCTGCCTGCTCTCTGCTGTGTTATATTTCCAGCAGATGTTTGGTAGGTTGAAGTCCCCAACCAGAACAAGGGCTGGCAACTGCGAGACTTCATCCAGCTGTTTACAGAATATTTCATCTGCCTGCTCCTCTTGGTTGGGTGGGCTATAGCAGACTCCCAGCACAAGATCTCCCTTATTTGCCTTCCTCTTCATCCTTACCCAGAAACACTCAATTTTATCATCACTGAAGTCAAGTTCTATACACTCAAAACACTCCCTAACATACAGGGCCACACCCCCACCTCTCCTTCCTTGTCTATCCCTCCTGAAGAGCTTATATCCATTCATCCCAGCATTCCAGTCATGACAGTCATCCCACCACATTTCTGTGATGGCAACTACATCATAGCTATCCTGCTGCACAATGGCCTCCAGCTCATCCTGCTTATTGCCCATGCTACGTGCATTAGTGTAGATGCACTTGATCTGGGCTATCGATTTCACCCCCATCCTTTATCCTTTACCCCTAGTCTCATTACTGGTGGGCCAGGTTATATTCCCTTCCCCCTTCAATTATAGTACAGCTGGTCTAAAATTCACCCCCTGGCTCTCCTCTATCTGGGTCAATGCACGGTCAGTGCTGCTTGGTGCTGCTCTCTTGCAGGCTGCATGTGCTCTGCATGTACTGAACTATTGCCAGGTTACTCATGAAAGATGAGGTGCTTCAGAATTTGCTCTGCATGTGAGGAAACCTACAGACCATGAGCTGACAATCGTACCTAATGTCCAGAGGCAGAGTTCATATAATTTCATAATGAAAATATTGACCTGTTTGGAGTTGGGGAAACTGAGGCATGGCATGATGAACTAGACCAACACCACAGAGGCTAGTGAAAGCTATAGGAGCATCAGCCAAGTCTCCTGTCCAGTGGCTTCTTTGCCAGGGCATGTTGGACCTCTTCTACCCAAAACAGAATATTTTTTCTGTAACTTTATTTATCTTAAAACAAAATCAGAAAGGTGATTTTGCTTCTCAAAACTGGTTATTTTCCACACTGAAAAAACATTTTTTCATTAAAAAAGAAAGTTTTTTTAACATCACAGAGAAGCTAATATCTTTATATAGATACTGAAGTATATAGCACAGGAACCCTTCAGCAGAATTCAGAAAAATCAACAGATGTGGTGGAAAATGTGTGAAAAATATCTGGGCTGAGAGCATGGATTGGCTTTTTGCTTCCTTAAAAATAAGAATGTCTTGGAATTAAAGCAAAGCATTAACATATCAATGAGGGGGAAAAAAATCCTAAAATAAATGTCAGGAGGGAAACTTTCCTGTTGGTGACTCACAAAGTGAAATCCTAGATATCTTGAAGTCAGCATTAACAAATTTTACCAGTCTTTTTCTCCAAGATGGATTCTGCTAGAAGAAAACAAACTAATTCAGAGATTAAGTGATTTCATGTGAAAGAGATAAGAAAGTAATAAGAATGTATTGCAATGAGTTTTGTGGTTATTAGGTTTTACTTTTGTTTATTGAATTAATCAACATAGCTTTGGGATTCCTAATGTAATGTTTGAAGCTTCTGTATTTTTTGTTCTAGTTGATTGCTGTTAACAATATGAATTACCTTTCACCAGCAAGAGTCAATTTAACTCATTTCCAAACCTTTTAACTCATAACAGATGGATCAGAAAGTCAGGGTTAGAAAAGCAGCTAAAATGTGACAGCATGACGCAGAACTTTCATTAACACAAGACTGTGTTTCTGGGTTACTTGCTGTAAAGTTAGGTTTTCTGAATTTCAAACACTGAGAATTCTTGTGTTCATTTAGAGACTCAAAACCTGCTAAACTAAAAGAGCCATGGTTCATTTATATCAGCCTTCATACAACTGAGGAGCTATAAAAATATCTAAAAATAACATAACCTAAAGTGGTACTTGCAATTTCAGATATCTCGGTACCTCCACATGACCAAAAATGAACGTTAGAATGGCAAATGTCCTGTACTTACTGGCAGCATCCCTTTTCCAGCCCTCAGCCTGGCCTTGCCATTCCATGAATCTTGGCAGAGAGAACAGGAGGAGACTGAGGACTGAATGCTACCCGTGCTCAAGGAAGTAGGAAGAGTTATCTTCTGGTGAATGTTATTTCTTTGCACACGGGCTCTTTGAATGGGTTTGAAGTTTGGGTCATTGGCAAAGATTTGGAGGAGGAGCACAAGTGCAGGCAGCTGATGCTGCCAGAAGTACATGATAAAGTCATTTATCACACATCTCTGTAACTTGCACTACACAGAACCATCACAAAAGGAAAATAGTGCATGCAAAGAGAAATAAAAGTTTTGCAGGATGTATAGTTTACTAAGTTTCTAGTATTCTCTTGACGGGATGATGCGAGAGTCACTGTTACAGTGGCTTTTGCTGAGGAAAACACAGGGAGTTTGTTTCTGAGACCAATGTGTTACAGTGTCCTTTCATTATGGCAGGATGCTTCCTTTGCAGATGAGCACATCTGCAGAGCTGAATGTCAGGGATGGCACTTACTGGAAAAGTCAATTTGTCTTGTAAAGACCCCTGGGTCTGGTTCAGTATGAACAGAGAAGAAGGACAACATTTCCTGTATCTGATCTTTGTAGCCCATGACTTAAGACCCCTCTGTCAAAGAGTCAGCTACCCTTAGAAAATGTTCGTTATTATGGAGCAGGCCTGAGTTGTTAGCATAGTAAATAAATTATTTTCTGCCAAGCAATTACCATGTCTAGCTGATACTCAGCTCATGAAGATAGATCAGCTGTGCTACTGATCTGCAGAGTGGGTGGAACCTTGATAATTATAGATGATTACAATGATCAGTTACAGATAATTATGGAACAGCAGGCCAAATTCCTCTTTGCAGTTGCACCACTTAACCCTGCCAGCACTACAACATGGTCTGAGTGTGAAGCAAAGCCTTCAGCCTCTGCACCCACATAACGCAGTCTGTGAGTAAACACAGCTTTGTAGGTCAGGAGTTCATCAATTAGAGCATTAACCACATTTTATTGCCTGAGATACTGTCTCATGCACCCATCACTTATGGATATGGCCCTATTATTAGGGACGTAGCCAATCTTCCACCTTCAAAAGAATTCCCACAAGGAAGAGCATCATTACAAAAATAGAGCAGACTGAGTTTAAGAGAAATTTGAAACTTAAAGCAGTATGTTTTGTCATTTACAGTTGCTGCTGCAACAATTAATTGCTTGCTCCTAACTATATCATAGATGTTTTCCCAGCCACACTTCATCCCATCTCCCATATCACAGCTGCACCAGAGGGTTGATTTCCAGCTGCTGGGCTGTCTGCAGGCACAGGAGGAGCTTTTGGCTGTTCCTGAGGCATGTACCACTCAAGCAACTAATAAATTGCTTAGGGAAAAGGCAGGGGGAGCCAGCCGGATCATGCCAGGATGAACTGGCAATTAGGCTACACTGGGTTTATAAATGACCAAAGAGAGGCTACTCTAGATTTACCCTTCAAAGGGATAAGTTATGGATAGAAACACTCAGCTATAGCACAATATATTGTTGGAGGGATGTTGAATCTCCTATATGAGAATTTACACTAGTCTCCAGGTAGTAAAGATCAGAGGCTAGAATGAGTGTATCTAGCACATTTGTTTTTAACACTCCTGGTGCCGGAAGCAGCATAGCAGGCAGATGATCTGTGTGGAATGGTTCATTCTTACAGAAGAGAAGGGGAGGCATGTCTTAAAAGCATAGAAACCAGGGAATAGCCTTAACATGCAGTGATGAAAGGAAGGGAAATTTCCTAACGGACTCAAAAGTCTGCTTTTCAAAGGTGCTGGCCATCTGCAAAGACCATTTGTTAATCTGAGTGATGGTTTTTCAGTCTCTGAGGACTAGGAAGTGAAAGAATAAAAGTTAACAGCTGTTGCTGAGGGATTTTTGGTTTGATCTGATTGTTTTTTTCCCACTCACAGAGGAACCAGAGCATCAGCAGGCTTTCCCATTCCTAGGACCTTGTGTAGCAGCAGTGCTGGAGGATGCTGCACAGAAAGGCTCCTGGCACCACCACATCCATATCAACTAACAGCATCCAATGTACCCTTCCTAATGACTCACAGCAATGGTACTGGTACAGTACCTTGTCACCAATTTTGCCCTGAAGAGAGCTTTATAATAATTTAGGAAAGCCTATGATCAATAATATTTAGTCATAGGAGTGTATTTTCTTTTCCTACATTAGAATATGGTGTTAAATAATGTGCTTCTGTAAAATAGTGAGACCCTCTGTATTACAGTGTTGACTTCCCATCTGTGAAACAGTGCAGCCAGAAGAAAAATACAGCTCTCCTGATACCACTGATGTCAGTAAGAGTGGTACTGATGAATTTGACAGAACAACTGAGTAATATAATTTGCTGCTGCTTGTCATCAGCACCACAATCAACTTGTCATTGTTACAGGTTTTGATTGTTCTTTTATCCCAACAACAAAAGAATGTCATGAGGATTTCCTAGACATAAAAAGGTTCAGATGAAGGAAACCTCTTAAAAACCGTTTACGGTACCTCCTTAGAAGCATTAAAAAGAAATGTTTTTAGTCAAAACCATGTGCTCTTACTCAAACACATACAAACTAATTAAATAAAACTGCTTATGACTGCTGGGCTTTGGACAAAAGTTTGGATTTTTTTATTATAAAAACAAACATTTGAGATACTGTAATATGTTGAAATAAAACACAATAACATAGACATCAAAAAGTTTGCAAGCAGATATTGAGAAAAAAGCAGAAGCAATCTGGAGTCTACGAATCTCATGAGCTCCTCTGCACCCTTTATCTCCTTAATTCTTTTTGGTTTGTTTTTTTTTTGTTTGTTTGTTTTGTTTCTGGTTTTGGGGCTTGTTTTTTTGTTTTTTGTTTTTCTTTTGACAGAGGTTATGTTCAATGCTAAAAAAAGACCCTGGGCAACATGCTGGCCCCAATGAGGTCAATGAATGTTTTCCACTGGCTTCAGAGATAGCAGAACTTTACTCCTTATCCATACTTATTAACACAGTTTCTAAATCCTCGAACTTGCTGTACTTGTTTCTCCAGTGAGGCCATGTATTTTTTGTTATGCATCTGCTCCAAACCAGTTATTTTGCAGATAAAAGTTCTTTGGTCTATTCAGTCCATTCATAAACAGCTTATATTTTCTTTACGCTGAGACACAAACACCAACATGTGCAGATTCTAGACACTGGACTGCTAAGTGACATCAGTTAAGATTCCTCCTTGCTTGTCTGTCTAGAACAATCCTGCTGTGGTATATTTCAGGGCACACTGTACAGCTAGCTACCCCAAAAATCACAGTACAAGAGAACTGCCCTTTAATATTAGCTAAACTCCAAACACAAATACGTTGCTTCAATTAATTGTTTTTCTGAAGCATACAGCTACTTTGACAGCTATGCAACAAATGAAGGCTATCAGGTAAAAGTGCTGAGCTACAGTAAAAGCTCAGACAAGCCAGCTTCAGGGACTGTCTGTGATGGCAGATGCACAGAGCTCTCCTCTGGCTCAAAGACACAAACAGGAGTGCTGCTGTAGCACTTTAAAGCCATCAACATCCCTCGTTAATCAGTGTCTTATATGAAAGGAGTTTCACAGCATCAGCCCAATGGCTACAAAGGGAACATGCATACATTTAACATGCATTAGTAATGTAGTCTTCCCACACAATCTCCAAATGCACAAAATTCAATGCAGATGGAGATTAGACAATCACTATCTCATCCTTCCAGGCAGCATTTCTAGGATGGGTTAGGTAGGGGAACAGTCTCATGACCCTCTGAAGAAACCCTCACAGCTACCACCAAGGCTGCAGCTCCTCAAGGATAAAAAGGGCTTCAGCTTTCAGTGGTGTCAGCTCAGCGCTATTTATAAACCACAGTATTCAATCGTAAAACATTCCCTCCTCTATACTACGAGCCCTCTGACAATGAGAAAAACACACTCTTCAATAAATACTAAAATGACATCTTAAAAAAATTCATTCACTAATTTAAGTTATATGTCAATATTTAAGAAACAAAATGATAAAAACCTCAGATTAAGAAAAATGATTTCAAAAAGTTATTTCAGTCTACTCTAAGGTCAAACGCAACATGCTTTGGACAAACAGACTTTAAACTTTAGCCCACCATGAAATCTGAGGAGAATAAAAGTGTTTAAACCATCTTTCCAAATAAGTTTAAAACCTCCTGTAGAAATTTACCCTCGTGGAGCAAGCTAACCTGATGTGGGGTGAGTATGTTAAGGCATGAAGCAAAAGGCTGTCCATAGCAGCCAACAAGGATTTAACAGATTTAGGAGGCTTGAGAACAATCAGTGTTACTCTCCCTTTGTCTCTGAACAATGCTTCCTTCTGTACATTACTAGCCTGTCAATGAACACCTCTGCAAAAATGCAAGAGGAGACCAGACTAGCTGGTGGAGCCTCCATAGCAATGAAGTACAATCACAGTCAGGTACATACCAACCATTTCTACAATGGCATATAATATTATAAGTTGACAAACAACATAACAGTGAAAAACCGAAACAATGTAATGCAACCAGTCCAAACCCATTCAACAGCTTTTAATCAAGGGCAGCAGTTTGTAATGCACAGCCACACTGTTTCAGTGCCACCTTCTGTGCGCAGTGTGCTCATTCTCTCTGGTCTCTCACACAGTCACTGCTCCTCTTCCCCTCTTCCTCTTGCTGGGAGGTCTCCTAGAGCCTGTTTACTATGGGCTCAGCACGGCATTGCAGAAAGCAGAATCCTTGCAGCATATTGGCATGCCTGCCCTGTTGGGTTGTCACTCTGGCAGCTGCATAGCTCCCTCAAGTCTCTTTCTTCATTTTCTTCCTCTTCCTCCTCTCCTTTTTTCCAGGTACATCTGCCATACAAACAACAGGGGCCAGTGCACAAACCTTCCACAAGCCATCATGTCCCTTGGAACTGTTGGCTTTTTGCCTGAAGAAGAGTATTTGGGGGTTCTTAGATTAGGGCCACCTACTTAAGAAGGGTAATCCAAAATCATGGGGAGAACTCTGACTCACACATACATCTGCTTCCATTTCACTTTTAAAAGTTCTGTGCCAAGATGCCTCCCACTAAAGGCAATAGTAGTTTTGCTCATTAACTCTGGCAGAAGCCGGAACAGGTATTTGTCACAGAAAAAAAATATAACAGAGCCTCTCTAAGAATTAACACATCCAGCTAAAGAAGCATTTTGCATATTCACTTAAAAGGAATTTGTGAATACTTCTCAGATTACATGTTATTCTGAAGTCAAAATCCATCAGATGCACAAAAACAATCACTTACCATTACTGGGTGAATTATCAGCAACATCCAAGGACTTTTTGAAGGGAGCATGGACTGCATCACTGGTATGTTTTGAAGGTATCAAGTCCCTTGGGCCTTCTTCCATTCTTACTTCCAAACCTTGCTGGGGCTTAATTGAAACAGTATGCTTCACTAAGCATATAGTTAAACGAAGCATATGCAAGTACAAAATACGAGAGAAAAGGTCATTATTGGAGGGAGTTAGGGTATTTAAAGAAACTGCAGGACAAATTAGCTTTAAACATTTAGAGTATTCTGACATGTTATCTACCTGCCTCCTGTCTTTTTTGTTTCAGGAGAGAGTAAACTGTTGAAACTGTCTCTCATTACCATTGGTCCCCTTGCTTTCCCCCCTGAATAGAAGAACAACAAGATGTATTGAGGTGAAAGTACTGTTATTGTACAGTAAAACCAAAGAATAAGATGTGCCCAGTGACTGCTAAATGACCACAGTCCACAGAAATACTGGAGGTAGCACAGGGAGTGTGCTGAGAAAGTTTATATATCTGGCTTCCTAAGTAATTTCTTTTTTTATGTCCATTTCTGAAGGATGAGCTTGCACAGCAGCAGACACGAGAACTGGGGGCTGACATGCAGCACAAACTCCTTGCGGCCCATCATAAACGTGCCAGAAGAAACAATGCTGTCCTGAGGAGTCTGAACAGCACTATTAAGATTATTCATTAAGGTACATACAATGCTAATGCAACTAATTGGATGGGCAAGAAGAGAGAGAGTAGCCTGGCAGCACTCTGGTGACTCATGGGCTGTCCTAATGACCATTTGAAGGATTGTAGTCATTGAGTTAGTTAAAAGCTTTTCCCTTAAAAAGGAAGCATCAGGAGTTCAGGAAGCAAAACTGTCCCAAGGAGAGATCACAGTGGTTGCAAGGGAAAGACAGATGATGCTATACAGTCATATGAGTCTAGAGCAACATATTCAGTAACAAGTGAATGAAAGACAATTAGGACATTTTGGGTCCCCCTCCTATTTCTCATTTCACTGAACAGCAAGGACATCGCAGACAAGGACTGCTCCAAAAGCCAGTCAACACTGGTGTCCTTTGTATTTCCCATCCCAAATGAGCTGACATTTTCCACAGCCTTTCTCTGTTGCACTCCAAGACATTTTTCTCTCAGTAAGCTTTTCACTGGTATAACATTGGTGTGGCTTTATCTTCACTGGTTTTTGGGAACCACCTTTACATTAATGTTAGTGTCTCCAGGTGACTTCTTGCCATAGATAAAACCCAGCCTAGTTGTACAATAAACTTGGAGTGCATTTGCCTGAGAAAGCATTTTTTCTTCCATGATTAAAGCCATCTGTTCCCCTCTGCATTGCAAAATCAAACTGGTTTATAAATATGTTAGGGAATACCATGTTACAAAAAGCCACTCATCACTGTTGTCGTCCTTCTTTTATGGGAGGACAGGGAGAGAAGAGGAAGCCAGAAGATAGAAAGGAAGAAAAGTCCCCCTTAGGTCATATCATCCTAATGCAGAAGACATCTTCCTCTTCTCTTGGAAAACCAGACGCTATTCTGGGAATACAAAATACTCACATGCCTCAGTCCAGCACCACCCTCTGCTTCCTTCACTTCAATTTTCTTCTTCTTCCGCTGTGTTTTGCTTTTGAGTCCAGAAAAGCAGAAATGAATGCCTGCTTTGCCTTTTGGTAAATCCTGAAAACATCAGAGATTTTATAAGGGGAGGCCTGGGATGGCTGTTTCATGTTTTTTTCAGGAAAACTCATTACCTCCAGGAGTGTGTGCTGGCACTGTAGAAGCAGAACACCTCTCTGGATAAGGTACACACCTTGGCTTAAGACAGCTGTTTGCAAAAAGCTCAGCACACTGTTCCCACTGCTGCTGAAGAGGGACACTTCCCTGGGCTTCCAGAAAGTCTTTAAAAAGCAAGCCTTCTGCTTCTACCTCCCCATCCAAGCTACAACTCTATCACTATCAGCAAACCCTCTCACTTAAATAAATACGTCCCACATGCCTGGGAAGGTATGAAGGCTGGTGTCAGCTGTGAAGTCTACACCTCTTTTAAGCCCCAGCTATTCAGGAAGGTCAGCAGCAGCATAAAGAGTTTATTCATGCAGGGTGGCAAACACCCAGGGTTTGCTGCTCAGGACAGCAATGCCTTCAGGATGATGAACTCTCACAACCAGCTAACTCTCCCAGCCCATCTCACATGTCCTGCAAGTGTGTCCCCCAGCTCCAGCTATCTCAGACAGCTCAGGGGAGTGACCACACCATGCATTTCCTCCCAGTGTGAGAAAGCCCCCTGAAGACGTGAGAAGCTCAGCTCAAGGGCTGGACTGGACACCTCAGTCTGTCTGAGACTGGCCCCAGTGGGGCAGATCTCCCTTGGTCATCAGTGCCACTGCCTTACCTTCTCCTTCTTGTCCCCTGCCTGATGCTCCTCATCTCCTGTCCAGTTTCCCCACTCTTCCATGGGAGCCTTCCAGTCAGAGTCTAGGTCAATTGCTGAAGGATCATCTATTAGGACAAGGATACGAGCGAGTTATTTTCAAATCCATACTACTTCCCAGGCTCACATTAGTGAGCTGCAAATGCTGCAAAGAAAATCTGTCACCTTCCTGTTTGCCAATGGGATGTGTGGGTGTACATGTATGCACATACGTCTTGAACATATTTTAAAAAGCATACATTGACTGTGAATTCACAATTAGTGATTCTTCAGGACAAAAATAAAGAAGGGCAGAAAAACACATATAGGAACAAAAGCCCTTCCAGCCTGTGTTTCGAGAAAACAAGCTTTACCAAACTAATAGCATGGTTTGTTAAACATTTTCTTTTAATTTCATGGGGAAGGATTCAGGCATATCCAGAAACACTGGCAGACACAGCAGGCTCTTCCAGTCACTGTAACACAACACCTCAGGGCGATTATTTGTATGGACGAGTAATATTAGCAAAGGCTTTGTGCATTCATTAATGCTCTCATTGGTGCTCTCTGTCCTATAAAAAATACAACCAAATGCATTCTTGACTACATCTTCCTTTTACATTTTCTTTTCTTGAATATAAGCCAGAAAGGCACCAGCACAGCATAGATTTCCAAAGCTCCCTAACATGCAACTCTAAATATGCATGAAATAACACCTACTCTGCATCAATTCTGATCATTTCATGGGGGCTAGGCAAAAAACTTTTGGAAATCTTAAAGGCTTCTGTATCTGCCAGCATCTGGTAGCCTTGAAAACCTGGCTGCAAGCCCTCAGCTGCCTCTCTACAAAGCAATGGCAAATGATCCTTAGGCAAGAAAGCAAAACAGACCAGTTTAATTAATTTGCCCAAACTGAATGAGATGCAAGAAAGCAGATAAATCAGCATAAGACGTTGAAAGGACTGCTTGATTATTTTGTAATGATTTGAATGTAACAATTGTAAGTCTTATCCTAACAGGAAGAAAGACTTCGAAAATGGAACATATAATAATAACTCTTAGCTGATCATGTCTTTTAAAGTAAAAATAAATATAAAAAAAACACAAGCTGGATGGAAAAACTTCTAGTTGAAGCAAAGCCAAAACCAAAAGCATGCTGGGGATGATAAAACTGTTTCCAAAAAGGTTCTCTGTCCAGTTTGCTGCCAAATGTTATAAACATGATTATAAACTTTGCTCAAGTTTCTCAGTTGAAAATCTGTGCCCTGTGCATAGACAGTATTTCTTTCCTTCTTCAAAAGGGATAGGAACAAGTATTTTTGAATGCAAAATTCCAGTCTAAGTACTTTAGGGCACTGAATGTATCTGGATTTGAGAAATGCACAATATAAATGAATGAGATGTCTGGAGAACAGTTTGTGTAAGCTGTAGCATGGGAACCCCCCACCAAAAAGCTTCTGCTGCTTCTCCCCCATTTGGTTGCCTGAGGGTCTGGCTGACAAGTCTGGAGGATTTAGCTGTTGTGGTGGAAGGCAACACCAACCTACACTCTCCACCCCATAACCATTCCACAAGGTACGTCAGAGTGAGAACACAGCAAACCATAGCTCCTCAGCCCTTGCCGTGCACACTCTGCCTCTGTGCTAATGTACTACAAGTATGCTATGGCAGTGGGAAATAAAGGCAAAATCATGCTGGTACTGCTAGAGAGGAGGCAAATTCTGGGTGCTAGATAGCAGCAGGATGCAGGGACTAGTGAAATTGCACTGAGACTTCAGGAATGACAGTGCCTCCTGAGCTGCACAGCAGCAGCTCTGCTGATGGCTGTTCTTATAGGTGTGCAAGCAAAGTGGACAGGAACTTAAGGAAAACACACTGGAAGCCACCACTGTAATTTTCAACTTCTCATATCTCAAAAAGTATGTTTATGTACTTATTTTTTAAGCATGAAAATGGTTTTAATGGCTAACTTTCTGCCATGAGCTTACATTCATGCTTTGCCCTTTTCATGCAGGTATCCACAAAGCTCAGCCAGGCAGCAGTGGCTCTGCCTCATCTCAGAATTACTCTTGCCAAAGCACTATGTCCTCTTGCCAAAGCATTATGTCCATTATATCAACTCAGAGTAAAATTAAGTGCAATATAAGATTGTTTACAATCTAAATCTAAAATTTGCTGGATTTGACAGGAAAATCGGATTAAATGTATTTATCCTAGAGCTCTGGTTCAAAAACTCTTGTTGTGTGGCATATTTCCCTACTACAGTGACATCTCTTGGAATGGCTTTAAACTTTGAATATTATCTAATATTTTAAAATCAGTAACTGGTTCTCCTGGGGTCATAAATTCTCTCACAGGCTAAAACTGGTTAGAAATTGCTTTGTAGGAGAAAGCGATGAACACAGAAAGGAACATGTGGTGCAGCAGTAAGTACTCCTGCTCTGGCGGGTTTAGCACTAAATGGAGGTGATCTCTCTAGTGTATCCAAAGGCCAACATCTTGACAATCCTGCTGCTGATTTTTACAAAAGCAGTCCTGTTAAATGTTGTTTTCCAGCTAGGTTCTTGCTTGCAACCCAACAGCTCTACCTAGACAAAGCTATACTTTTCTGTTCCATGCTGGCAGAAAACAGGTCCCATTTGCAGCATGCATTTCAGGCCAAGGTGATTTCCATGTACCCCACATAATGAATATAATTAAGATTCTGAAGGACATTATGTTGAAGGCGCCTTCAGAAATCAGGGAGGCTGCGAGCACCTCTGCAGGCAGAAAGTCCATCCCAGTGCTGACAACCTGGACACTCTTGGTCTCCAGCTGTCTAGGTAATGCCAGGGAGCGGCCATGTACCCCATGTTGGGGTACAGGCAAATGGGGCCCCACAGCAGCAGGGTCTGGTCAGAGTGGACAGTCAGCAGGTTCTCTAGGCCAGATGGTAGATAGGGTAGAGAATTCTACAGGCTGAACCTAATTATCTGACCAGGAAAACAAAACTGGAAAGTCCTCCAGCAAAAGTCAGTCTGTATCACTGAGAAGGGGATTAAAAAATTACTAGTCCAGAGTTGTAGGTTTGGATCCTACACTATCAGCATCCCTCTTTGGCATGCTCTCCCCCAATATGGTCAGCAGAAACCTAAGGAAAAGCAATCCTTCATCTGTCAGGGCAAAACCCTCAGTGGACTGCATACTGTCTGTGGCACTGAGTCCCCTGTGGCTGCTGTGAAAAAACCATCCCTTTGCAAAGGGCTGTGTAATGGTCCTTGTCAAGCCCTCACTTGTAGACCAAGTGGAATCCATTCAGTGAAAATAGATAGACAATTTCCAGTCTAAAGCTTGCATTTATATGTTGCAGGTCAAAATTGCTGCTCCCAAGAGCTGAGTCCAGGAGTTCCTTATTTGGCACCTTCCTCTAGCGTAACTCAGTAGGTGCAAAAATATCCAGTAAATCCCAGACTGAAGACATCTTTAAATTAAAAGAAGCTGCTTATTCTCATGAAATAAATGAATTAAAATTCATTTTAACCCCAGCACAGCGGAAGGATGGGAGTCAGGAGACATGAGAGCTTTCTGAAGATTCCAGGGAGAATCTGCCTTGGCAATCAAGAAGTAATCATTGGGAAGATGCCAAGTCATGGGTAAGAAGACAGCCCTAATGATCATGACACACCACAGTTGCAAAGCAGAATGTGGGTCTTCTGAAATTGCCCTGCACTGTCGACAAAGCACAGGTCTACTGCTCTTGGAACAGACACACAGGATAAAACTAGTATATAATTACTGCACAATGCAGGCTACACATTTTGTAACAGCAAAACCTGCCACAGCCTGTAATGAGTTTTGTGAGACAGATGAGCATAAGCACATAAATGTCACCAAAGGGTCAGTGGCAGATGTGGTATAGGTGCACAAAGACAGTATAAAAAGCAGTAAAAGCAAGAGAGGACAGGAGGCAGAGCAGAATCTTGAACAACCCTGCAGAACAAAGAAGAAAGGTGCCTGGCAAAATCAGAGCAGTTCCCATGCTTGAAAAAAATGTGAAATATGCCAGGAGCAGAGGAGATTCACACACATACACACATCCCCACCCCCTTTCTTTTCTCTTCATGGCAGGAATGAAAAGTATATTAACACTAATGATGAGTAGGGAAAAACAAAGGTGAAAGAAAGTGCCCACTTTATGGCCCTCTTCCCTTGTGGAAGAGTCCTGGCCCTGCAGTTCCTTGTGGTGGAACTGCAGGGACTGGAGCCATCAGGGCTAATCAAGTGGCTTCAGCTCCATGATACTGAATACCCCCAGCTAATGCTGACTTAGATTGCTAAGGACTTATTTTTGAATATGCAGAGACAATGACTGATGACAGAATGACAATTACAGAATCACTGGGGTTGCAAGGGACTTCTGGAGATGGTCTAGTTGCACCTTGCTGCTCACAGAAGGCTCAGCTACAGCACACTGCTCAGGGATGTAGCCATCTGGATTTTGAATATCTCCAAGGCTGGAGATTCCACAGCCTCTATGGACAACCTGTTCTGCTGCTTGACCATGCTCACCATTAAAAAAAGCTTTTTCTTATGTATAAGTGGAATTTCCTGCACTTCATACCAGTGGCAAGAGTCTTGTCTTGTACTGGGGAGCTCAGAAATGGGAAAAGCACTCCTGCTGTGACAACGATTAAGAATTAACCATCAGCAACATGTATCATTAATGAATGTCACCTGCCACACAATGGCAGCATGTTGTTTAGAAATCAGCCTGGCAGTCTTTCAAACACTCCCATATCAAACTCAGTTCCATAACTTTCAGTTGCAACAACACTTAAGCCTCAAACCTTTTGAGTCAGGGTTTTATTATTACTGGTACTCCACAAAAAGATAACCCAATGTGGAGTGGGGAGTCAACCAGGGCAGAGGCAGGAGTTCAGCACCCAGTTCCTGCTTCTGCACCAGCCAAGCAGGGAACAAAGAGTCTCATTAAATGTACTGATTTTGAGTTGATCAGATGACCCCAGCTCATATTCAGGTTATGAATGGCATTTTTTTTTAAGTTCACAGGCCTGCAAGAGCTAACAGGCCTTGTTTAACTGTCAAAGAGCTCATTTTGCCTGCAGCACAGACCTTAATGCCAACTATTACCTCATCTAAATTCAGGGAATACATGTTCCTGACACTCCACTCTGCATCAATATCAAGACTGATGATTCACAGGAAAAAAACTACTACTACTAAGCAGTGAGCTGTAAGGCAGGCAGAAAGCCTTCCACTTCTGCTTTCGATCAAAATGCTTCTGTTTCAACATTTAGAAGAGCAAGCTGATGAATTTCCTCCTCTCTGTTCTGCTCTCAGACGGACATGGCACCAAAAAAGTGGAGCTCTGCCCAGATTTGCAACTGCAGATTAAATCCAGAGCGTCCCAAATGTTACATGTGCTGGATGCAACGTGAAGAAATACTGCTGAAGAGCTACCTATGTTGCCTCCCTCCTTGCCATGTGGGCAAGCCTGGGCTCAGAAGCTGCAAAGAGCCAAGAGCTCACCAGCAGCAACGTTGGGATAAACAAACACAGCACTAAGGGAAGGGAATGCTTGGGGTTGGGTTTTTGTTTTGTTTTGTTTCTTTTAAAGCAAACTATGCTATTTATAAAATCCTCTGATGCATTTGCTGCAGAGTCTCAGTTACCACTGGGCAGAGAAGCAAGATGACCGCAGTTTGCTCTCCTCATACATTCAACCATTCTGGGTTCTCCTGTAGTTAAGGCAATCAGAGTAGCTAAAGCAAGAAGGGGTCTGCTTGGCTTATCAGGGTAAAACCTCCCAACAACAGGGGTATAAATAGCTACTTCACTCAATCCTGACCAAAAGGTCAAGAGAAAAGGCCATATAATACCCACACTGTTCATGCCAAATTATTCCAGCCACTCAGGACCCATGCTGGCCCTTTAAGCAGATTTTAGAAGCAAAAAACCCTCACATTATCAGTCATAAAAAGACTGAAATCCTGATTGCCACAGTCCACTGGAGCTGGACTCTGCATCTGGGTTCTGGGTATTACAGAAGAAATTTTAAGTTTTGGCAGAAGTATCCCATGCTTTAGCAGCATTCTATCCTCCCCGAGGCTCTTCCCTGACCACCCCACCGAGACTGGGCTGGGGGCTGCCTGGAAAGAGGTCACTCAGCTCCACCTTCCCCACTTAACAATGGGAAGGAGGGAAAGAAGGAGGGAAACACAATGCTTCAGTTACGAAAAACGAACTCAACTTTGAATTCATTTCACAGATTTAGTAATCTGAGATGATTGCTAACATGTGGGGGTTTTCTGAGGCACAGAGCCCATACTGTTGCCTCTGGCTCAGGAAGTCCCTGACCTGATCACTCTCTTCTGGGTGAGGGAGGGATCACCCTGTGCTTGCCCCGTTCCTTTGTGTGCCTGCCAGCAACTGCTATGTGCAACTGTTGGAGAGAGGACACAGGGCTACAGGAGCTTTCAGCCTCCCTGCAGCTGGTCTTGCTGACCAGAAGCTAAATTTACACTTTCACAGAAGTATGTATGCACCAAACAAGACTATACCTGCTGCATCCCTTTTTTGTCACCTTCTGATGTTTTTGCCTTTCTCAAGGGTTCCATGCAGGGTGCCTGCTGTTCTCTGACCGAGCTCACAGCAGCTCTGGGCACTTGCCCAAAATCAGACCCAAACTGAGATTCTCCCTTAGCTCTACCAGCCTTGAGTGAATGACCTACACAGGAACTGAATCCTGATTTTTGAGGCTTAGGAAACAGACTGAAGAGGGTATCAGCATTAGTACACTTGTCTTTCAACAGAAAAAGAGCAAAGAGACATACCCTGCCCCTGCCATGCATCGTCTGTGGGGAGGAAAGTTGAGCTGGCATGCCAACAGCATCTAGAAGGACAGTCCTCAGACGATTTATTCTTCATGTTAACTGCATATGGGAAAGTGTCTTTTTTTAAAAATAAAAACAAACAAAACCCCCCAAACCTAAAAGACAGCCACAGAGGTGTATTCACATTACTAAAACGAATTAATAATGCTTTTATCTGCTTGCTATGTCACAATGCCTGGATGTTATGTAATTTAAGCCACACATAAATCTATGCTGTTCATCACAGTGAATTCATTAACAAAGGCTGGAAGAGGACACTGCATGCATAAGTCATTAAAAATAACCCACTCAGGAGTGACTACACTAACAATATTCAGAGATGTAAACTTCCAAAACATCTCTGCAGGGGATGTGAGAAGGGAGCTATAGTTCCTGTAGAACGAAAGCCACATCCATTGTATCCAGCATTAACTCCCACCACTTCCACTGAGAAGCTTCTGTTCATTATAACACAAATCCATAATCACCAAATGAATTATTCTGAGAAAGAGCACAGATGCTGCTGGAGGAAAAAGAAGAGTTAAAGTTTTTTTAACTACTCTTTTCAACAACTGAAGCAACTACTAGGATTCACCTGCCTCCCTGAATGACTCCCACTAGTCCCTTTCTAAGGTCTGTACATAACAGACTAGTGTTTTATTAATTTCTTTCACACACCAGATTTTTTTCACATCTCTGATTTTTCCATTCTCCTAAAGAACTCCCTTGTTTATGCAGTGTTGTTCTGTACCAGCTTGATTTGTTTTCTGCATAAATGCAGATGTTAACAAATATTTCTCCCTGTTGAGTACTTGCACATTAGGAAATGCTTCAATCCACTGATGCAGTATTGGAAAACAGATGATTAAATATGGCATGTATTATATTGATTATCGTGTCTGGTTTTAGAAGCAACTTTCAACCTTCTGACTTATACCGTACGCACTGTTTTGTGCACAGATGTCTATCTGTATCCATCTCTGCTTGCTTTTAGCATCCATAAAACGTTCAGGTTCAGACTTTGCATTCATCAGCCAGTTGGACCTCCAGACAAATTTGAGTTTCTGGTAGATAGGTAGAGTATGAACCAGGAGTGCTCAGAGCCAGACAATGAGAAGGTCTGACAGTCGCAGAGAGGCAAAGAGAAAATCCAGAGTCAAGGCTCAAGATTAATGCAAAAGCAGGAGACGTTCCATCCTTCTTAAGGCTAAGTATGGAGAGGCGCAAGCTGAAAATCCCTTGCTGTGCTGGAGAGGAAGATGCTGGCTAGGCAGCCTCTAATAGTGCCTCTTCATCCTGGGTATTTGTTTCCTCCCTCAGCCTGCAATTCTCTGAATTTGTTGGTCATCAGAACACAACAGAAACTTTCTGTGTGAGTAAGCCTAACAAAGAAAGAATTTGTTGGGCAGATAATTTTTTTTTTATTTATTCCAAGATGAGACATGAGTTTAGAAAACACTCAGCAAAATGTTCTGATGTCACTCCTCAAAATGCTGGTGTACTGAATTGCAGATGTAAGCAAGCTCTATAAAGGAGAGTGACTAATGAAATGTGGCTCGAAGAGAAAAGACCCATATGTCAGCAATGAGAATACTTCTAAGCCAAGCATCTAAGAAAGCAACATAAGAATTCAGATAGAAGTCCAAAGAAAGACCACTCACCTAAATCCCTGGACAGCTCTGATAATGTTCCAAAGGTCACAGGACAGGATTTTACTTCTGCAATATCCCATGTTCCTGCATTTAAAAAGCAAACAGTAACCCAAAATGCAATGTCACATTTACAGCTGGCAACTGCAGTTTCTACCTGAGCCATGCAATCTCATTACATCCCTTCCATGTTATCTCCATCCCAAGCCTGCAGCCACTGATGTTGCTGGAGAGGAATCAAACAAGGAGAAATTGTCTTCTATGGACAGTTGTCATGAACACCTTCTCAGCCCTTCAAAGTGCATGTCACACCAGCATGGCCCTTGCCTAGACTTAATAAAATTGCTTACTCATCTGAACTGATGTCTCCTTTATGCACAATTGGCAGAAGTTGTCACTGTGTATCAGCTTGGAATTTGGCCTTTGAAAGCATTACAGCATTACAGTAATGTCCTCCCTCCATCAATGCTACGCCTTGCAAAAATGAAAAAAAAGGACTCTACCAGAGAAAGCAACTCATGTTAGAACAACCTAAGACCATTTTCTGAATCACCAGAGTACTGGATTGCTACTACTGAAGATGAGTCATCATATGGCCTTATACACAGCAGTCAATGCAGCCATCAAGCTTGATTAATCAGTGAGATTGTAAGGAAAATTAAATGCTTTTGAAAATTATGCAAAAAGCAGTATGAACCACTTTAACTTTTAATATGTAACTCTCCCACCTCATCGCGAAGTTAGGATGAGTGATATAAAGAAATGTATTAAGGTCCAATTACCACCTAGTTATTAATTATTGGTTTTGCTCTAGAATCTACATTATCACCTACAGTAGAAACACATTGTGAGACAAAACTTTTCCATAAAAATTGAATGGTGATGGAAATGTAAAGTCATCAAATAACAGTGACAGAGTTGTTATCAGTGTCTCCTAATCTTTAGCCTAGCAGCCTGGCAGTCCACCCCTTTGCTGCTTTAAAAGTGTCTGAGGAAATGCTTCAATACACTGATGCAGGAGGGTTTAGAGACACAGTTTCCCGCCTCCAGTTTATGTTACACAGAGAATGTCCCAACACCACAACTGAGATCCAAAGTAGCTATAAATGACCTTATTTGGACACTAGCAAGGGGTCAATCAGCTGGGAAGCTGGGCAAACTGTGTAGGTACAACACAGCATTGGCATGAATGGACTACTTCCAACTGTCAAATACCCAAACTGATTTAGGAATATCCTGCCTCATACTGCTTTGAAGCACAGAGATATACCTTGAAGCCCAACTCTGACTACATGCGAGCATCCTCAGTAAGAAAGTCTTTAATTGCAAAGGAACCAAACGCTAAATAGCTGTACGTAGGAAACAACTTCCACCCAATGTTTCCACTACCAACAGGTAGTCTGCAACAGAGAAGAAATTCCTGCCATAAAGACTCCTCTTTTCATGTTGAAATAAACAACAGCTAGCAGGGTTCAAAGCAGGTAGACAACACTGCATGTGTGCAGGATGAATGTCAGTGGGACTGTATTCTACTGGATGCGAAACTACAATTACAGGATGGGAGAGGTTGGTAGAGACCTCTGGATATCATTTACCCTCACTGCTAAAGCAGGTTCACCTGGAGCAGGTTGCACAGGACTGCATCTAGGTGGGTTTTGAGTATCTCCAGAGGTGGAGACTCCACAGCCTCTCTGGGCAGCCTGTTCCAGTGCTCTGTCAACCTCAAAGTAAAGTTTTTCCTTTTGTGATCTTTATGAATCAGTTTTTCCTTATATGATCACTGATGAATCTTTCTCTCTGCAATGCTTGGTCAACACTTACCTACGTTGGAGAAAACATCTTCTTCTGAACGTGAGGGCAACAATTCTTCCTGCATGGCTCCTGAGGCCTTCAGCACAGTCCCAGAGTCTGTCTTGGCAATGAGAGCATCTTTTCCACTTCTGTCCTCTGTGAGTGGCCACACTGCTCCCTTCTTATCCCAGTCAAAGGCTGGCTCAACTACCAAATTACCCAGGGATGCTCTGGTGGGGTCTTCAAAATAAACATTATCACTCGGTCAGCATTATTTTTAATTACAATGAAGAGCTTGTACAGGGGAAACAACAGAACAATGTCTGATCTAAACCCATTAGATGCAATGGCCATATTGCAATTGAAATGATTTACAGATGTAATGACAGTAAAGCAGAGTCCCTGAGGTGGAACACTGAGGCAGCAAATGTGAAGGCCATGTGAGAAAGAAGGCATCACGCAGTCCAGCAATGAGTCCCACAGGAGATGACGCTGCACTGCAAAAGCCTTGGGCATCCCTCCCTGACTGCAAGGGTGGCTCAAGGCCTCCAGATTCCATCTGGGAGCCAGAGCAATAAAGGGAGAAAAAGAGAACAGCAGGACCTCTGAGGAAAAAGAAATGTTGGTAGTTCAAGGCTGCTACATAAATCAGCACAAGGCATATGGAGATTTTAAATAATGACTATTATCTCCAACATCTTTTAATCCAAATGATCCTAAAGCACTTTATGACTCTAGCCTTCAGAATAGCAAACCTTTTTCCTGGGGCTCTGGTGGGGAGGGAACCACAGCCAACATCAACCCCACCTTCACACAACTTAATGCTGCTGCTGCTTCTTTCCTGCTAGGAAATAGCACTCAACATTCAACGGTGTTAAGGCTTTCTCCTGGAAGATCACATTTCACTGCTCTGTAAATGTCCATACTAAACAAGACCACCATGATCACCTGGTTCGGCCTGCCACATGATCCAGGCTCCGGGATTGCAGCAAGGACTTCTGGTGCTTCAGTTGTGGCTTGGTCCACTGAGCACCCTTCACCTGGATCAGTAAAGCACTTAACACCTGCATGGGCTTGGTGTTAACCATACCTGCTTAACCTTCTGCACATGCAGCTGGCACCATCAATGCCAACAGGCAAATTTCATGAAGAGAGCCAAATGTGGACCCATCTACTTGGCTGGAGAGAAAGTAGAGAACCTCAGCACCACAGGCCTTAGAGACCATCATGCAGATATTTAACTCTTAATAATCCAAGAATTAAAAGCCCAAACTTTTGATATTAGCTCTATATAATACAGATGATAAAGTGGTCCCAAGGTGTAAAATTTGCTGTTCTCTTGCCCTTCAATTTTAGTAGTAGACACCTGAGAGCAATTTAAGATAGTCTTATTGCAGGCAGTGCCAAAACACCCACATTTATCTGGCTCTGTCTCCCAACTCCAATCTTCTATCTTAGTTTCTAAATTAATATATTAAACTTACAGGTTTCTCTAATATATTGATCATTTTATCACAGATAATTAAGACATTTCCAAGTGCTTCGATTCTATGACCTGATTTCATACAACAAAATTTTATTTTTTTTTCATGGCTAGGCTTCGCAAACAAAGATCCGGGGAGGGCTCTACCCACACCTTCTACAAGCACACTGATGGCTGAAAAGGCCGACATGAGATAGACAAGATGGGTTGCAAAAGGCACAGCAGAAGGACTCCTTAGGAGGTATAATCTGGAAGACACGATTCTTCCTACACTATCTTTTCTCCTCAAGAATGATCCTGCATGCCTTCTCAAAAACATCAGCTGCATTAAGAGATTATGTCTCCTGACCTCCTGATTGGAGGCCAGAGTAGACCAGTTAAGGTGATCAATATGGCCAAGGCTGAGATGTTGTTTCAGGGAGTCCTTGTATCTCCTCTTCGGGGCTCCTCTCTTGTGACAGCCAGTGGCAAGTTCACCATAAAGAATAATTTTAGGAAGGTGGTAGTTCTTCATCCTGGAGACGTGACCTGCCCAG